>JAECUM010001544.1:0-58710 GCA_016617855.1 Megalonaias nervosa
TTCACATGCAACGTATTTGCATTTCATAAAAAAATGCATTTTCTTTCATGTTATAATCAAAGTCCTTTAGCATAAATGCCATAACAAACAAGGAACAAATAATAAAAAGACAATGTTCATGTTTCCCTTTTATGATTCACACGATTGTTTTGGTCTGGTCAACTACCACTTGACTCCAAGCATTGGACTTCCAGTCACGCACAACCTTCCAGATGTAAATCTCTTTGTGTATCCTAGATGCTAGGTAGGTACGCTTATTGATAAATACTAAGAGCAGATCAAGTACAACCACTGTCTTCCTCACATGGAGGTGAAACGTGTGCCATGTGAATTGTCACTTTTACATCGCTGTTATCAAATTCTTCTCTCGATATTTAGAAGAACTTGGAAGAAGTTAATTCTGCAAGCGTACTAAACCCAAGCCGTACAGGAGAGTATAAACTGCTGCAAGACATTGATAGACTTAAACGATCTCGATCTTGGACTTGGCACTGTCGTTTGAGTTCTTCTAACAATGAATGAAAGAAGTCCGTAATGAAGTCTGCTTCTTTCTCAGGTGGAACTTCAGACGTGAAGTCTTTAAACTTCACGGTGTAGGTGTATGTCGTCGTTCTCAATATTCTGGAAGTCGCTTTGTGGGTCATTTGGATGTGAAAATAATCTTTCGGCTCTGCTGAATTATTTCTTGGGCGAACTTTGCTGTGATGGTATTGTGGTTGAAGAAGTGAATGGTGTTCGATATGGATCTTTTTTCTACGTTTAATGGTTCATCATTCTAGGTCGGCCATTGTAGTCACAATGAAATCTCGATCTTGGAGGTCATCCCTTTTTATACTGGAGCTCATCGCGTCCATACAGAAAAGTGTTTTGGTTTGGAAGTTGCACTCGTTTCTGGTACATGATTTAATAGATTTTTTTTTCCAAAAGGAGACTGACGATTAGGTGGTTAGGTAACCACACAATTTTGTGCGGCACCAATATGATCACCCTAAAGTGTTATCCTCTCCGGACTGCAGAACTTCTATCAGCACGTCAAATTGACCACATGACTCACTCGATAATTCAGCGTGAATCCTTGATTTTGCAGTTGGCATTCATTTCTTCTCGTATTAGAACCATTCCTTGTTGGGGACTGCTGCTGGATAAAATCAGAATCCTATCTTGGGGGTGCTCGTCCCTCCATGCCAACGATCCCCATCGATGTCTGGATGATGCGTCTCAGGGAACGTACAGTAATGTCCATGTCAAAGTACAGAACACTATTCCCGGTAAGGTGTAAGGTTTTGTTCAATTTTAAGCGGGCGTTGGCTGTCACCTAGACTGAAAGGATGACATTTCCAAACTCGTTGCCAAGTGCAAACTCTGGTTCTTTGTAATTGACCAAAATCAAATCGTCGCGAACAACGTACACATGTTTATCCGTTTTCTTCTGTTGTCCACAATTTCATAGTAGCGGTGGGGATCTGCTAAGTACGCCGTCTTGGGTAAGCACGATCATTGTGCCATTTTCCCCACAAGCACTTCAGCATGATTTTGGCAAACGAGCGCCTTCCTTCTTTCTTTTCCACGTGGTCTAAAGCGATGGAGCGATATCGTCATTTGAAGTTTTCTTGGTCTTAGGGAGTCTGACACCAGGAAAGATAGCCGCTTTATACATTTATATTTAGAAATTTCTGTGTAGGGAAAGTGTTACATTTCGTCAACTTTTAACACCTGGTATCCAAGGTCCAGATCAAGAAACAATTCCACGCTGATCCACGTTCCTGTCAAACCCCGTTTTTCCTTAGTGTGTTGACAAAGTTGGTCTTCCTTATAGGTTTCGGCCCAGGTACGGCACAAAGGAACCACTAGTTTTCCTTGGCAATGGTGGGTAAGACGGGATGGTGCAAGTCAATGGGAGGTAGGACTTTGCATTTGATGAAGCCGTCGTATCAACGAATGTGTTCCACGTCAATACTTTAGAGTGTCCTGTTGGAAATCGGCAATATTTGCAAATCCAAGGTTATAACTAATACACATGGATGTATTTGATGTCTGCTTCTTGAGATTCATCTACGTCGTATAGCATTCGTTCGGTCTCCAATTAAATTGTCGCGTAGGTCTAGAGTTTCCACGTCCACCACATAACTTTCTACAATGCGTCAAAACATAGGATCGGTTTTAAAACGGCGATTGTACTCGTGCTACCACATTTCAACCACTCGGTATCCTTGTTGTTCTAACTTCAGGCGCTGCTAGTAGGTTTGATTATACAATTCTTCCATTCTTCTCTAAGAACTCACTTTTCATGTATCTAACTCTTTTTCCACAGCAATGAGATGTCCGTAGGTAAAGCACAATCTCAATAATTGGCAAGCACTTTTCTGCTGTTGACCTTGCGACATGCGATGTTGTTCGTAGCACGTAAGACTGACAAAGAGTCGCTGGCAAGGTGAGCCAAAAATTCGTTCTTTTCCTTCGCGAATACAGGGTTTCGATGCATATCTCTCCACAGTGAATGTTTTGATCCCGACTTCAAAATCCTTGGTCACATTTCTCACTTTAGTATCTGTATCTGATACTAGTATTCGTGTCGAAATGATCTTCATGATGATAAAGGTGAACGTCTTTTTAGTGTGGGAAACCTGGGCCTCGAAACACCAGAAGTCCTCAAACCACATGGGAATACACTTTCAATGTGTGAAGTCAAGACGTCTTGAAGTTGGTTCATTTCAGGAATGCTACAGGCAGTATCTTTCGATATGCCTGCAACTAATTAAAGAGATGCATAACTTCAGCATGCAAGCATATTGAAAGATACGCCTGCATGCTGAAGTTATGCATCTCTTTAATTAGTTGATTGGGCCGGTCCAATTGTTAACTGCTCTCCCAGGCCCTTTTCCATTTTGCGGTGTCGTTCTTGTTCACATAAGTTCGACGGGCAACGATGGCCCGGCTAAACACATCTGATTATGAGAATAGTTAATTTGAACGTTTACTAACGCGAATGTCGTCCAACATAAAAAAATTCTGTGTGTGCTCCGAACATTAAATAGTGTAATACTTGTCTCTCGACCTATGTGAGTGTGCGTATGACAAAAAGTCTAAGTGAGAGATATTTTTATCAGTTTCAGAACGCGAACCAATAATATCACATTTAGTGTGGCAAGAAAAAATGTTAGTATTCAAATCAGGATTGCAAATCCACACTCTAGTTTGTCTTCCCCTCTGTGGTAAAACGCAAGAGTACAGGCATTATTTTACCTCATTGTCTTAAAACAAAATAATGTGTCGTCTTCAATTACTTTTCACACTGTGAGGTCAGACTTTTTTCTGCGCCTGACCACAAGTCGCTTTCCTCGGTTGTCAATCTTTTTAAGAATGATTCGAGTATGACCAGTCTTATTCTGCACTGTATGAATCATCCTACTCTGCACTCTCATTTTAGAACCCAAACATGCATTCAGGAAACTGTAACAATGTATGTTCTTTTTAGTCAGTCCAGTTTAGATAGAACAAAACGTGTTTTTACTGTTCATCCGTCTATGGTTTTAGGGAAATGTAGTAAGGTTTTTTGTAGTCTCAAGGTGTGTACTGAAAAACATGACGTCTCATAAATTAGGGAATGGTTGTAAAGCAATTGTTACTGCAGTCAGTCAGCAATAAATATGACACTGCCATTTTATGAAAACTGATGAATAAAAAATAATTGCCAATGAACATTTCTGACATAGAATGGATCGTAGTCTCCATTTACTCATAAAAGATAACCTCATGTTGATTTCTTCCTGGCCTATAGTGTCTCGTAATAATAGAACAAAAATAACGTCCCACTTTTCAGTCTTTTACCATCCTTCTCTCTATCACTCTGGGTTAAGTTTTCACTCAAACTGAAACTGAATGATGTTTATTTCCACGTACGCGCTTTATGCATTCAACGTGGAAAATTTATAAGTCTGACCATCCATCGTTGGTGTGTCTCGATTTGGTATACTTGGACTTAAACACTCAAGCTCTCACACACTCACACCACTGATGATGAGGTAAACAGATTTTGTGCGTGTGTGTTGTTGTTTTTGGATGGTACAAATGATGTGATGGATAATATGTTTGTTAGATTTCATCTCCTCTTAAACTCTAAGCTAATACAGGACGTTTTGGATAGTGTGTGAATGGGTTGTTAGATGGTATAGGTGGTGTGATGAATAGAAAGTTTTGTTGGATTAGTATTGTAGTTGGTGTATGTAGACTATGTAAAAATAGGTGTTGAATTGTATGTCTAGTGCGTTTAGATAGTCCCTCAACGGTAATTTCTGTCCCTAGATCTCCATATATTACTACTTGCAATGTATTGATTACGTACTCTGTATTGTACTGATAATGTGCATAAAACAAATAAAAAGGTTTTGTTCAATTTTGCTCAAATGGCCTACAGCATGAATGGGCGCAGAAATTGCTGTCACAATCAAATCCGAATTATTTAAGCTGCTTAAAGTCATTTGAAAGGATAAATGGATGTAATCTGCTCAATGAGGTCAAATCTCAGAAACAATTATTAAATTCCTTCGGAATTGTTGGGCGAGACAAATACTTACACTAAGCAAAAACACTGTAAAAAAGTCTTGACTTTTATAGGTTCGGATTAAACTTTGCCCAAATACGATTTTGCACATGACCTTCTTTTGACAATAATTTTATATTTGTTGTCTAAAAGAACAGTGCCAGTGGCAAAGTTTGTTCAGAACGGCTACCGCTAACATGATAGAAAGATTCCATATTTTAAAATAGCCTAAACAAACTCAAAGATGGATAAAGTTTGTTGGCAGTCTTGTATTATCAATCTGACTGCTGCCTTTTCATCATGTTAAGGCGGTGCGGAGCTAATTCAGAGAACCTATTTTCTCCTGGCCCTGGCAATACGAAACCAAAAGGAACCTAATCAAATAATTTGGTATTATATTTAGACCTCTGCATGTAATAGGAGAATGCGACCACATTAGTGGCAGAAGTAAGAACAAATGAGACCAAATTTTCAGAATGATGGACACTTTTTCTTGGCTAGGCAACTCGTATACATTAACATTGAAAAGAAAACAAATTTTATCAATGCAACTCTGGTATAATACATATATCAAGATACATTCGTTCTGACGAAATGGTGTGAAAATTCTCAATTCTTTATTAATGACCTTATTAAGGAAGATGGTATGTATTTTGCAGTTCATACAAAATTTAACGTCAATATTACTTTTTGTAGAATTCTATGGAATTCTTGACTCAGTACAAGGGACACAATTAGAAATACTGTGAAATTATAATCATAACTAGAGGAACATATAATCGTCACAGGAAATATGATAAAATTACAAACTTTTTGTATACATTATATTTGAGGAAAAACAAAAGACTTCCAGTTAAATGGAAACTAAATGTAACTCGATTTTAAATCAGTATTACTCGCACTATGATTGGGAATCAGTATGTTTCCTTTCCTTCTATGCTATCGAGGATATTGGACTTCAGAGTTTTCTGAGCAAAGTTCTCCACAGAATGTAATGAATGTGAAGAGACTCTGCTTTATTTAGTTTTGGGATGATATTTTGTGAAAACAATATTAATAGATTTTAAGTCAGTTCTTAGAGACATCATATTGAGTTAGATTTAACAGAATATACCACATTATTTGGAATTAGAAACGCACCAGATTTGGAGATCATTAATATCTGCTTAATTCCGATAGAAAGTACATATATACTTCTATAAATAAAATTTGCATTCCAAGCAATGTGACTTGGATAAAACAAATCAAATTTTATAAACATCTGGAATTGTTCTACATACCTGTACTCGGGGCAGAAAACAATAAGAGGAAAGATCAAAGCAGCACTGACATTTGTTCAGTAGTTAGATACGTAACAAACGTGTGTATGCTGGTATTTATGTGTGTAATTCGTGTATATCTATACATTATATGTATGAAAATTAACAATATTTGTATTTATATATGTATTGAATTTGACCAAATAAATAAAATAAAAAAAAATAATAAAACAACGATAAATTTTACACACACAGCAAAAGAAAATATCCATACTGCAAAATTATGACATCTATACTCGGAGAGATTAAATACGCCATTCAATGTATATTAGAAAGTTCATGCACAATATTGAAAATACGCCAATCAAAATTGTTTAGTAGGGTGATCCTTTTCTCTTGAGTAGGTAACACAATAAATTAGAGTTTCCAACAATGCATAGGAAACAGAGACAAGAGAACTGATAACTTTGTCCCTAGTTGCACTTAATCATGCATGTATAGAGATTTACAAATTCACTTACCCGGCTACTGAGACAAACTCAAATTTGGTTCGGCCAAGCTCAAATTTGAAATGCACTTACCCAGGGGCAAGTCCAAAATATTGAGAGACATACAAAATACGAGAAAGTTTTAAAGATAGTCTCTGGGTAAAATAAATAAAACATTAGCTCTATGCGATCTATTTTTTAAACAGTTTCTTTCATCTAATGTAAATGTCATTTCCATCTTAGGGAACCTGTTTGTGTTCGGCACGCGCAATGAGAGATCTTAGTAGTTTTAGCGTCGGTCGAGTGTCTGGATTTGACATTATTGTACGCATGTAGCTTACGACCACCGTACATTTTTCCTTAGGAATCAATCTGTATAGATGATGCATATTATTTATATTTGCAGTAAAGATGATTTTGTCATATTATATATATACCCTATTTAATATATATTTTGTTATGAATAAATATCTCAATTTAAAATTCAAGTGTATACAATTTCAGAGGCAGAATCAAAAGATGTCACTAAAATAGGTCTACAATATTGCAGTAATTTTGCAGTATGTTATTAATAAATCATGAATAAACAACGTCTCGACAACTAGAATGCATTGAATAGGCACTTTCGATGAAATATCATACAATGATTACAAATGTTCCGTGATAAAATTTTATTCCATCAAAACAAAATATCTTAAGGTTAGAAAGTATGACATTGCAGTATGTAAAGTAGAAGAGTGTATTTCCTTAACATTAGGCAGGTGTAAACAAATGTCCAATCTTTTGATATCACATGTTTTATTTACTGATTGGTACATCCATTTGTTAGTGAGAGAGAAACGGATAAACTGACACGTTCATAAGAGTACTTTTGTATTTGATATTCGCTCGATTCCACATACTGATGTCAGAATGAGTCTATGACTGATTGAATTGATGAATACCCAGACTCCAAGTACTTTTCATCAGCTGTCAGTCAATTGTTGCTAATTTGGTTTACGGCACAATAACACAAACATGTTCTTTAGTGCCGAGGCAACTGGACTTGGATACCTTGCCCAGTGACACACCACTATAATCAATTAGTGCTTATCCGATTCCGGCATGCTTACCAGGAGCCACCGGTAACATCTGTTGTGCTAAGCTTGTCTGACTACCGTACACGCACCACCCAGTTATTTTAGACACCTGCATAATATTCATAAATATGTAACATATTAGGGACCTTGGTGATTTCCACAATATAATATGAAAGAATATAAATTATAATAAATATTATTTTTCTCTCTGTTATGGTGAAATTGCCTGTTAATCAAAATATCTCTCTGTTAAAGTTGTAAACTTTACAAGGTAGAAGCACTGATTTGACAGAAAGTATCCTACCAATCAGTAGGGCCGGATAGCTTGTTTTTTGCCATTCATTGATTCATGCAACAGACTCATCCCTTTATCTTGCCATCATTATGTAGTCTACAAGCCTTCATTTTGTAACCAAGTCTCGGAGGAAAAGTATGACTTGCAGAAGTTGAAGCTTGAGTATTTATCTTTTATGTTATGTTATTATCACGAGTCATCTGTGTCCGTATTCGTATAATCATCCGTGCATATGGAAACTTAGTTTTATTCACTGACGAGTTCATGTTGACTTGACCTGAGCATAAATAAGGTCAATTGGAATGATTCAATCATTCAGCGCGCGTCGTCGGTCGTGTGCCTGAGGGTAGTGAGTGGTCCCTCTTCTGTTAACGGTTTATTATTTTCAACATTTCAAAACCCACTAAAGTAATTTCAACTAAACTTTGCAGAAAGCATCAAGGCATAAAATTCTTTCAAATGTAAATAAATGATGCCAATTCGCCATTAAATACGGAATCATTTACTAAAAAAATACGGTGTGAAAAAGATGTCTTTCTAAACCCCATTGGAGAGAATTCACTGAATTTAACGAAAATCATTTTCATTTTCAAATTCATATCAAATTGATGCCGATCTTCCCATCATACGTAACTTCTAAAAAATCATTTGAAAGGAATGTGACAGTACTGGTTTAAAGGCCTTACAAATGTATCTAAATGATGCTGATCTGCCATCAAATGTGACAGCTGTTACAAAATACAGACAGAAACTTCTCATAACTGCTGAATAGAACTTTACTAACTTTACAGAACTTTACCAAATTTCATAGAAAGCATCAGAGCATGAAGATCTTCCATTTTTTAATTTGATACAGATCTGTCATCATATGTCGCCGCTGTTGCTACAAAGAGGAAAAGCTTTCAATTACTTATTCAGAAAAACCGCTCAATGGAATTTTATCAGATTTGACAATAAAACACACACATCATGTTGAGATAAAGGCAAAACTAAAACAGAATTTTAATATTTGAAATAAAAATCCTCTCATGAAGCCATTTTAAGTATATATTATGCTGAGCTGCCATCAAAGTATTTTGAAAAGTAAATGGCTTCTTTTCAAAACTGTTATTTTTAATTTGACTAAATTTAATAGAAAAAAATATTGGAATAAGGCCTTTTAGATTTGCAATAATTTTGCTGATCTGATCTCTCTCTCTCTCTCTCTCTCTCTCTCTCTCTCTCTCTCTCTCTCTCATGAATTTTAACGCCGAAGGACGTTATGCATATTGTGTGAAGTTTTAACTGACATTTAATACCACGATAAAAGCAGAAAAAACAACATTAAACTATTATAATTGCAATGCGTTATGATTCAATTAATTCCTTCATTTTTAGTTTCCTTTTTTAAAACTTTTTCCTATCAGTTGGAGAGCCTTCTTTACGTGTAAGAATTCTCGTTGATGAGTTTGGTACATAACTATTTATATGCAGGGATTCTCCATTAATAATGGAATAACCGCGTCAACATCAAACAAGTAATTCCACCAGCCATATAAGGTTTTGAACATTCCACATCATGACCTTAATATTTTATCGAAGTAGCCACGCGTATTCTGAGTAGAAGCTTGACAGCCAGGGCAAAGATGAGTTGTTCTGTTGGATATAAAAAATAATTCCAAGACTTGATCCTTTCATGGACTGGGTCGACATGATCTGTCCAATTCATCACCTTTCAGACTCGTGAGTAACTAATATTTACTTATTTAAACCTATTTACTTGTTCATTTACAGATAAGTTAAATACAGGGTCTCCTTAGAAATGAAATTAAGACTATCGGTAAATAGATATAATGACGGGGATCCAATAGTCATACAAAGTAAGACATCGATCCTGCCAGTTATGATGGGGGTGGGGTTACTACTTCTACCCCCACATCGTAACTGTATGGGTCAGCGTCTCACATTATAGGGCTAGGGTCCAAGTGTCATATTATTAGACTTTGGAAACCCACCCTCAAATCCCTACATCTATTTACTTATAGTTTTAAATTCATTCGTAACGAGCCTCATTGAAAATGTGTTGTAGCTCCAGCGTTTTTCTTGGTAGATGTTGAGTTTCTCAGCTCTGAGATATGTGTCTACTTAAGAGGTTTGACTCATTTTGAGATTTAAATCGTTTAGTTTCTGGTCATCCTTCCTCTTGGGGGATCTAAATCGTTTAAGTTTTATGTTCATCCTGCTGTTCAGCTGGCAAGTTGGTTCATTCAATATGCTTCATAACTCAGCTTGTGAAATATACACCACATCAGAAGGCACGTCATATCACACAAATAGACAAATTATAAGGAAGAATACTGGCTACACAACATACTACATTTTAACCAGATCTCTATTACATATAGCCAAAGTATGAATTATGTTTTTAGAAATAAATTTAAAGAGATTTCGTTTTGAAAGCATGCAGAGTGTTTGCCTTCTCCTTCAGTGTTTACATTAGCTACGTTGACATTATTTATCAAAATTGGTACAAAGTAGTTTTCCGTACAGTTTATTCAGAAATAAACTCAGCACAGCCTGGTCATTTGGTTACGTTCAGACTCTGGCCAGTGGAAACCTTCGATACATTTACCAACTACTGCATCTAAATATGTGCAATTTTATAGAATATTTACTTCACCTAACACAAAGACAAGTTCAAGATTGATCGAGGTGTTTGAAAAGTTTAATGCACTAGTTCTTAATTTACTGACGAGAAGAATTTGCACTTTATTTAAAATGCAAAATTAAAAGTTAGATCCTACATTATGGGTCACAGTAATTGATATTTTCAAAGGCTCATTGCTGTCAGATAAAAAGTGGTGCCAAGAAAGGGTGTGTGTTGTGCTTGGGACACTCGTTCCTCAAATTTTCATTCAATGTCAAGTAGAGTGTAGTGCTCAGATGACTAGTAACATTTTGGAATGCATTGTATCTTTTCTCAGTGGTTTATGTAATATTTCAATGATTTAGACTTTGCTATATAAAGAGAAAAAGAAGTGTTCTATTTAAATGATTTTAGCTTCTCCAACTTAAAAGGAAGACAAAGAAGTGTTCTACTTTAATTATTTAATATTTCCTATGTAGAAAAGAAACAAAGAAACATTTTGGTAAACGAGCCACAGAACCAAACGATTTTGACTCTTCATCTAGACTGACGCTTCATCGCTGTAGGTGCCAAATCTTGTAAGATACTTAAGCTTGCAACCGACAATTACAATACATTTTTGGTGTGAGAGTATAATTTTTATAGTGTCTGTCCCTCTCTTTAGACTTTCTTTTTTCTAGCTGTCATTTAATGTTCATGATTTTGTTTCCACAACGAAGTATTTTGTACATTTAGTTATATACAGGCTTGTTACTTAAAGAGAATCCATTATCCAGCGTTCATGATTTCATGAAAATCAAATGAAAATGTTATTGCGGATAATATGGACTTAACATCCTTCTGGATTCATTACAAAGGCGAAAGTTACTTTTTACTTTAAATTGATAAAGTACTTTTTTTTAAAATGATTTAACACCAAGGACTTCCTTCTAGCTCCCAGCAAATTAGGTCACACAGAGTTAGGAAAGAAATTTGATAGATAAGGTTTAGATTTAATAATCAAGGGAACGAAAAAAATGTATATTGGACGGGAATATTTAGTCATTATTTATTTGTATAACCTCCATCTGCAGTTGCACGAAAGATAGATTCTGTATTTGCGTGTTACTCCAATGAGTGACAACAACGTTTGTTATATTCAATTAGTGTTTGTTGAGACATGCCATTGTTACATGAAAGTGTTAGTTGCATCGTTTCAGCAGTGAATTATGCTACAATATACAGTTGTCTGGTCATATAGCTGTAGCGATGATGAGAAATGCTTGCACAGCAGCACTACATTACTATTAACTAAAAACAATTAAAGGTCTTTCCTTAGCTTCTCGTAGCTCGCTGCTATGTCGCTACTCCTCTACTGTATTATTGTGAAAACTGTATAGAGTATGTCAGACACTTATATGCTATATATTACATAAGAAAGGGGTGTCACTCAGCATCACTGATCACATTCAGTTATTTCATGATATATTACAGATTTGTGTTGATTAAGAAAGACAATTAAAGAAACAGATCACCGTTTTGTATGCTATACGCTTAACCGTTTTGGTTTCTCATTTGCACATTGCACAATTGGTCATGTTTCGAACTGTTACGACTCTATGGTCTTAAAGGAAGTAACCGAAAAGAGTGAAAACAACAAGTTTTGTAAAATGCAACAAATAATTTACTTCCCTAGGATATAAAGTGATATATTAAAAATAACACAGTATGGTGAATGAAATCCTAAATAATTCTAAAAGATGTATAATTTTAATTCCAATGAATAATTGAAATAAAAATCCTTTCAACTGAACACAACTAACTGACTACTAATGCTGATGTTTAAGACAGGAATAACTAATTCTAAGATAAACTTACCTGATATGAAAATCTAAGATGCATTTTCATAAACAGAGAGGGCTGAATAATCATTTCCAGAATATTCTACTTGTCAAGAATGTCTGGTTCATTAACAGCTAATCAAGCCGAAATTAAGTCACGTGATCTTTCTAGAAGGAATCCCATGACCTGGACTTAAATACCATTAATTCGTCAGCAAGATTTCCTATACAGCTTCCAAAGTCAAAAGGTCACAATAACATCCTTACTCAACCGAAATGACCTCATCCTAAAGTAAAAACCCACTAGGATGAAGCTAGATAATGTGTTTAAAAATGACCCTTGCTATCTATAATCATATAAATGAAGACAGATAATATAGGCATATATAACATAACTTGTATGTAACGCAGCTGAAATCAATAAATGCCAGAAAGCTGGATATAGAAAATGACGCAACTAATACATTTTCGTTTTATTGCATTCCATTTGATTTGCTTTCATGTCCTCTATTTGTTCTAGGTCAAATCTATTTTTCTATCTCTTTATTCTGTAAAATAATCAGTCCGTTCAAACGTTTTTATTTTGTATTTCCACTAGCTTGACAAACATTTGCAGATTAATTCAAAAACTGGGTGGATGGATGGATGTTCAAATAAGTAAAACGCTGAATGGAATAGGCACAAACTTGACCACTGTGAACATATCAATAAGAAATGTTTCTTGCATGCTATTCAGTCAGTCTTAAATACTCGAAGACATGATCATCATTGGTTTGACATGTATTAGTAAAATTAGAGATGCTGATAAATTCAAACATGAAATTTGAGTTGTCTATTAATGTTTACCAGACATTGAAAAGGATATACAATAGAACGGTGAGGGTAATTAAAAACGAGAAGGAAAATATACTGACATGTTAATCATTTTTAATCTTGACTGTGATATTGCATCTTCAGCATACATATCAAGCCAATCGAGGTCTGTCAGAGACAGCTCACTGTAGACTACGCATCACACTGGATACACCTCCGCAATCGATTCATTGTAAGAAGAAAACACATAGGTAGGTTTATCAAAAGTGATTTTCAATGGGTACACAGTAGAGCCGGATTAACCCATAGGCTAATAAGGTTATACATTAGGGTCGTATATATTGTGTCCCTTCTTTAAGCCCTCTATTCCAATGTGTAATAAAACTTTAGGCCGTTCGCTTCTATTAGCCTTAGGCCCCTCATAACCATAAGCAGGCACTGTATGCAGCTGTAGTCTTCGCAATTCTTCTGTCCCAAATACAATAGCCTCATTCACAAACTTAGGACACGATGACATTGGTATTATTAGGAGAAAAGAGGTTGTATGTTCTTCCATGTGTCTCTGAATGATGATGTATTTGTATAATCATCTTTAATAATATGGCCTCACATGACTCTCAAAAAGACTTTTTGTGAGAGCTGGTGTTATTTCCTTCTCTGCGTTGCTAGAGGGTCTATCCTGTCTTTAAACAATCTGAATCTTGTTGAAAAATTCTCTAAAGGTCTCCACATGGCAGAGTAAATGAGGCTACAATAGTTTGAGTCAAGGACCTAAAAGTTTATTTCCCAAATATACCAGCTGAGACTGAGAGGCTTCGTTAGTGCATGTTTCACCAACATTGATTCATGAAAGTGGTTATAGCTTTTCTAATATGCACGTGGGAACTTAACTTTGAAGTTTAACACTTTATATTTATGTCAGACTCAATTTAGATGCAAATAGTAATGTAAACATGATTAATTATAGTACATTCAATTATTTCAGAGATCATATGATAGTGAGAAGAGATGAAATGCATACGTTTGTAATCTGTGTATGAATGAATGTATGAATTTGTAAAGCGAAGCTTACCGATCTTCAGATATTTGGGTAAACTAAGGGTTTTCTGTCAAACAAATCCTGTATTTTCTAACGTTCTCTAATCCAAATATGACCGCATTTACAAAGACAGCGAAGAAACCCATAACTCGGTTACCAAAATGAGTTTTTTGTTACTGTAGCAAATGTCATGCTTATTCATACTCTAGAATAGATAGCGTATATATATTTATATTTTTGTTTGACTATCTGCTTTATGGGTTGCTAAAATTTTCTGTAATATAGTAGCCAATTTTTAACTTACTTCCAGCTTTCTACTGAATCCACAGATATTTTATTGTTACAAATCACAAGTAAAGATGTTCTTTTAAATAAATACTTTTCAAAAGGGTGCATCAAAAGTTCTGAACTTTTGTCACAAGGTCTTAACATTTGATCCCTGTATTTATTTTTATCAGGTTAAGTTAACTTTAATTTCTGCAGTATAGATTTCAACTTTAAACTGTCCAGCATACCATGTATGTCTATATGTATGTATGTATGTATGTATGTATGCATGCATGTACGTATGTATGTAGTTATGCATAGCTATATTGTTTGTAACTCCTGGTACATGATTTTGTCTATTTTTGTTATATTTTTTATTCATGGATGTAAATTGTACAGATTATATTTAGCTAGATTTTGATTACGTGAATAGGATTTGTTTTATGAATATTAAGAGCGTAAAATGATATAGGATCTATAATTACAGTGCTCATGTATGTGCTGACAATCACTTATAATAAGCTTAATAAGAATTCTTAATGACTTTTTGGGTTAATCTCTCTTTGGCTGATGGGGTTTGGACGGTTCTAGAATAATTGAGTAACTTCCAATTGGTTGGGCTAAGTCAAATGAATAGGTAATTTCGAGAGCAATTGTGTATTAAGATTTGTCACGTTGGGTATGTTGTGAAATATAGTCATAACAGAAAGTATATATAAGGAGAGATCTGAGCCATCATATTCATTCCTATTTTGGATTCATCCTCATTTCTTGTGTTCCTGTTGTAAGTCTGCAGGAGTGTTTTATGTTGTACTTAAACATCATTCGAGAGGAAAAACAATTGTTTGGACTGTTCATTGGAAATAGAAAGTGCTCATTATTTGGACTATTAGATTACTCTGGAACTGTTGTGAATTATTCAAAGGAGTTAGGGACAACGCCATCTTGAAAAAGTCACCGTTCTTGGCCGACCAGTACATTTCCGGTTTTGAAATTTTATATGGCCGCTTAATGATTAAAGTTTTTTGTCGCACGAAATGTTTATGCACTTGTCTTAAAACATAACAGTGTTAATCTGTTTTACCCGTTATGAGTGGAGAACTTTATGTCAAATAATTGATCTTCAAAGGAAAGCTAATTGCAGCATCTTTCAGGTTGGTGAAATCTGATGAAAGACGTGATTATTTGGGCAGAATTTTAGGAACAGTTACTTCCGATTGGTCAGTAAGAATTAAGGCGTACACTTTGGGAGACTTAGGATTTATAGGAGCAACTTCAATCAAATTTCTTTAGTCGAGAATCTTGCTTGGAAGAAGTCAGATTGACTCCGTGGGAACAATAGAATTGTGTTTCCCTCGTTAACGAAGAAAGGTCAGATAGCTGTCTTGGAAAGGAAGACAGGCTATAGAGATTTGACACACGATTGTGCGGGAAGAAAGAAAGAACAGCATTAAGGTACGCAATTTTAGTTTCAATATAATATTCTATTTTCATTTGTTGGTTTTATGCAAATGTGTTTGATATGCTTATGATTCATGCTATGTCTCGATTATTCAAGTTCATAGGATTCTATAGCTGAGAATTGGATGCAATTTATCTATTAATTTTACAGTTAGTTCATTGATAGAATTGACGGATTGCATGTAATCAGATATTCAATGTGCAGTATTTTCATAGGGATTTATGATGTAACCCAAAGAATGTTCAAATATGCAGTATTTCATAGAGATTTATGACTTAACCCTAATATGCAGATGTGTCATATTTTGTATGTTTACCTAAATTGATTTCCTGTGTAGGATGATATTGCTGTCGTGAGTTAATGACAATTGTATATTTATATATGATTTCGCAATGCTTAAATGATCTTGCAGGTTATTGGTTATTGTAGCTAGATTTTGTGAATATTATGCCATAAGTAATTGAACATTTATCTTATTGGACGAATTGACTAGTCAATTGTAAATAAGACGTGTAGTAATGTATGCTGGTAAATACAGCCGCATGTGTCTGTTGAGAACACGTGGTAATTTCTAATCAATTGCTATGCGGCGAGGGCAATGAACTTCAAGCTAAGGTCATTTGTACAAATATAGCGTGTATCTTACCGAAATACAGGAATTTGTAAGGACCGTTATTTGTTAAGTTCACATTATGTCAGAATTTATGCAGTGTGAATCGCCAATCTGAATACGAACAAAGAGAGTTTATATATATGCAGATAAGTGGGTGAAAACATAACTAGCTCTCGTAATACTCTCGTATTTAAGGAAACAGCTTTATACTCTCGAAAAGGAAGGAGGAGAGAAGTTAAAGGAAAACCCGATGAGTCAAGGGGAAATCCGCATCTAAGAGAGGTCGGAATAAACAGGGGTCAGGAAGAGGACCAAAGCACACGCATTAGACGTGGAAACAAGAAAAGAGGAGACAGACGCCAGGTGATGCTGTCAAGCATGGAATTCTAAATTCACTACTCGTAATATGATGTAAATTGAACACTGCGACTAAATTCTATCAATGTAAATCTGTTGGATTGAAAAGTGAAATTTTGGTCATGTATTAATTGAAAGCGAAAGTTTGGTTATGTATTAATTTATTACATTTATTTTAGTAAATCTGTTGGATTGAAAGGTGAAATCTTGGTTATGTACTAACTGATTAAATTTATTTTTATTTATTGGTAAAGGGGGATCGTAGTTGTTATTTTTTTCAATAGCATTGCTCAGCTATCTGTTAACGTTCCATCTATCCGTCCACACTGGGCAATAACACCGTGGGAGGTCATTCCCTAGTTAACGATCGCAAAATCAGTTAAGGAGGCTTTAATGTTTAAACTCCCCCGTTACAGTCAACTCTGCTTGGAGGTTTTGTCCTTGTGAGTAAGCTTTCAATTGTCCTTGCAGGTGTGGACCTTTATGAAGTTATCTTTCAAGGTGTTTTGCTAACCGAAAATTCATCTTGTTTTATTGTCTTCTTTATCTTCCATTTATTTAGCAGGGACAGTTGTAAAGTTACCAATATTTGAGGCAGAAAAGTTATTTGCAAGATAATTTAAAATTGTCACCTACCAGTCAGATAGTTTGATGTGTAATTGGGCAATAAAAAGATTAATTCTAAGACATGACGTATGTGTAGAGAAGGAAAAAACAAACTCAGTGAATTTGACTGGCCCTCCCACCCAATTATATCACCCTGAACCTTTCAGTCATAATCACCCTCAACCCTTGCAGTCGAAGTTATATGTTATCACACCAGCGATGCTTTCTGTTAGGGTAATCTATTATTATACTACCATTTCAGTCAGTCTTACAGAAAAGCACATTGCATTTGCAGTTGTAGCTTTCTTTCTGCACTCTGATTTCACTGTCAGCTAGAAAAGGACATATAATACAAAGAAAATATCTGAAATAAAATTAATCAGACTTATAGACAAATTAAACATAGTTAAAATAAAGCAAATGTATATTTCGATTACAATAGTCCATGTATGTAAATGCTTACATTGAAACAAATCAAGGTAATACTCAACTTCGTCATTTATTCACGTACAATAAGCTATTTATAAAATACTGCATGACGACACAGAAACATTCTTCCAATAGCGTCCCATATCCCTTAACATTTCTAGTCTGTTTATTCCAACATATTCTACCTTCCTGCAAATTTCACCGCCCTTTTCTTGCCAGATTGCATTAGTCCTTCATTTGCCGTCGAAAAGAACTAGCACTTAAAACACTCGAAATGAATGGTCATTATATCACACACAATAGCTCACAGTAACTGTTCATAACTGTTCATCTCCGAGCGGCGTGTACACCGTAACTCGCTTCGTTATTTCTTTCCCACCTACGCCATGTAAAACGGAAACTATACGTGCCACTTGAGATGTAATAACGCTGTCTTAAGTAATTGGTTTCTTTTCACTGAACGGTTCAATGGTCATGAATGAGAATAAGCAATTTGATTACGTCGAGCGATTGAGAATGACTGAACTTTCTCAATGAACACCTGTTTTAAATTGTGGGTAACTAATCAGTGTTTAAGAATAAAATATTGCCTTTGAGAGTTATCCTTTCTGTTTTTTCGTGGAACAACCAGAACAGTATACATCTCAAAGGAAAACGACCCGGATCATGTGCAGAAAGTAATAAAGAGTTCTATATGGGAGTGGAACTGGACATTGTCAAGGGGTTTACAGTTGACTACACACTACGTGAAGGCCGTAGCAAAGTGAAGGCTGTTGATTTATAGTGTGTAATCGAAACCAACGTTAGAGATTATAGCCATTTAAAAGGCCATTAAAGAGGTCGAAAACATAACAAATTTAATTTTAATTACAATAATAATAAAAAAATATTACATCCCACTCTTTCTTCATAATTATCTGCGGTTCTGACAGTTACCGCTTTATCATGGGCATGATCAGGAGGTAACGATCATATCGAACAGTGATGACAAATATATTTAATTCAACAATGATTTCATAGTTGTCTGGATCGTGTGAGAAGGAAAGCAAACAAGAGTTAAATTTTTAAATTTGGTTTGTAAATATTTTTTTTTATTTATTGAGCAATCACTGGAACAATTAGCGAAAAATTTTAAACAATTTAAAATTTGAACAGTTTACAAACGTAATTAGATGGTTTCAATATATTGAACCTTAACATTGGAGAAAAGACATTTATCTATATCAAAACATGGATAGCTTTTGGCAAGTTACACGAAATAGTTATATCACTGATACAATGTAGTGCACGTCTCTAAGAACTCTAATACATCTACAAACGATTACATTACAGATATCATGATTGGGTTTCCACTAAACAAATTCCTTGATCTTTACGACTATTATTTAAAGAAAGGCACATTGATGTTGTTATATTTGTTCCATAACCTTGAAATGCATGCATGAAAAACTACAAACTGGACCCAGCGCATTATCTCAGTGTCCTCGGTTGAGCTATTCACGTGACAGGAGTACAGTTAGAACTCTCTGCATATGTTCCTAATGTCTGAGAGTGGAACACTAGGTGGAGCTGGCAAGGAATAGATATGCTGAAACAAATCATGAAAATATGCGGATGATTAACAAAATTAGATGGATAGAATGAATGTTCTCAGATATGTTGAAATACAATGCTACAGGTTATAAATTTTGAAGCTGAGTTAGAAGTATAACTCAGTTAAATGACTTTCTGAAAGAACAATCCCAAGCTTAGAATGCTTATTCCTGATATGAATGATTTTTTTTTAAACTTCAAATAAAATTTATTGAGCAAACATTACGGTCCCCAAAAATATCTGTACCTAAACTATTGTATACAGTGTAACGACTCTATACTATTAAACTAAGTAAAAGAAAGAAGCGAATCCAACAAGATTTGCAATATCACCAAATAATTTGATTATCTAAATTATAAAATTTTATATTTGTGGAATTTGCAGTATTGTGAATTAAATCCAAAATAATCATACATGTTCTATCACAAACCTGAAAGTATATAATGTTCCGAATGAATTCCAAAATCTTGATCATACTGATGTATCAACAGTCTTAATGTTTTTAAGAACTTCCAAGAAATTCAAGAATTGAATTTGTTGAGGTGTTATTATCAAGAAATGTTTGATATCGGTAAGAAAAAGTGACTTTATCATTTAATGAATATAAAATAATTTAAAATGTTAGTATTTTTACATTGCCTTCTGCCTATATAAAGTCAGACATTTTAATAATCAATTTATTTTCAGCAATTAAATTAAATGGGTTAGGAAAGGGATATTTCTGTTGTCAAAGAATTGTGATGGAATGGAACCTTTTCAATAAAGTAAAATAAAAACCAGCAAGAGACATCATAAAAATTTATGCAGGTATGTTAAACAACACAGTAAACTCAACTAAACAGACATTAAGGTATGTTTGTTCAATATTCTTTTTTTTTAGTACAAATGTTCAATAGTGATCATCGAAGAATCCACTTCGGACGTCACAAATAAGTATATGCAAAACTTTGACTGGCAGAAACACTGTGGCAGAGAAGGAACTTGACAAACTATCATACTTTGCATATGCATTAAAAATGAAGCGCGTGCTTGCTATATGCAAATGTTAAATGGCATAAGCAATTATGATCCGTATAAACTAAAAATTAGGCTGGAAAACTATTTGTCCTATTTTTTTCTGTTTGGTTATTGCCACTCACATTTCTCGCATGATGATATTTTAGCACTTTGTTCCAAAACCTCGTTGGCTAGTTTTCTTACAATCTGGCCTTGGCTAGCAAAAGCTGGACGTTATTCAACGAGTTTCACAAATTTAATATTAAATCATTACCCATTTGATATTCTATTTATCACATAGTTTTTCTTTGAATGAAAATAGTAGTGGAAGAAGATGAAATAATTTCATTCAGTTTTACTCAGACGTGGCACCTTTCATTTGTAACGTGCAAAAGATAGTCCATGGAATTGTTTGTGCTGTTCTATAACTAGTAAACTTTATTTGTTTAATTTTTACCAATTATAAAATATTTTACTCAGACAACATAATTTTTCAACACAGAATGTATATGCAAATTCAGTATGATGTCACGTAGAGACATGTTTAACAGCGACAGTGTGTCACTATCAGTTTACTTCCAAGCGTTAAAATTGTTGGATGTGTGATGGGATGGTTGTGGATGCAGATATTCCAGATTTACAAGAATGTATTTGTAATCAGATATTTCCATTGGAACAGCAGAGTATAGTAGATATTGACAAATTCGGAATTGCATCACATTATGATTTTCTTTCCACATTATAGTTCAGAGCTGTTGCAAATTATGAGATTAAAATTGGGATACTTCTATATCAGCATTAAAAAGTGTGTCGTGCACTGCATTAGGGGTTCAGATCTTCAGGGTCAAGGCCATGATTTAATGTTTTGAAATTTCCATCACACTCTCTTTTCCACTCTATCACATTGGCGCCATGTAAGAGCAAGGGAATCAGCTTTACATCAAAGCTATAAAGTGTTTTATTGATAATATATTGCAGCTTCTACCTTTAAGGTCAAGGTCAAGATTACAGGTCAGTATTTTAGGTATCGGTCACAATTTCCCTTCTACTCTATAATGCATAAGCTGTTTAAGATCAGTGGATGAAACACGGTATTATTCCATATTTGGGGTATTATCCTCATTGTCAAGGTCACAGATCAATATGTTTCGATTTTGTTTACTGCCGCTTTATATCACAAAATCTGCTCAGAACTTACTCTAAGTGCATCGTGGGCTTTCAAATATTCCTTTTGCACGTACTATACTTAAAGACTGTGCATCCAACTGACTCTTAATAACAAGCCATTGACTACTGTAACGTTTTATTGATTTGTTTGATGGCAGTGATTTAATACCCACTGGTGGATTACCGCTTTTTGCACTTGGACCCGATATTGTTCTGCTTACACATTCAGTTTCTGGAAGCTGTGTCCCGTATTCTGAGTGTCAAGCCTTACACCAAAGCTCCGGTTGTTTGATGTGTAGGAATTCAAGTTATTGCGTCTCATTTTAATGGCATCCCATGTCTCGTAGCCAGGGCTTTAACCCCATTGCCAAAGTCATATCCTTTTTTAAACCCCTTTCTTGCACGTTCACTCGAGATAGCACGAAACAGTCATTTTGTGTGTCGGATCAGAAACTATACATGTTTGTCACGATATTCACATTCGGATGCCATTATGGTGAAGTGTTGGTGACCTCAAGATGTTAACAAACAATCACTGAATGTATTTTTATTGTTGTTTAAATCTAAAAAATACCCCCAGTTAAATAGTTTCGTTGTGTTCTCTTTCTAAACACAATATATTGATCATAGTAAATTGACTTTTATACCATTTGCAAAAGTAAGTTGAAAGTATATTTGTGTCTTATGTACCTATTGGTGTTGTCTTTTACGCAAATAGAAAACCCGTTGAAATATAAAACGTAAACCCTAATTCAGACTGTCTTTGTAGATTGTGTGGACATGTATTTTTCGCTTTCACACTATGCTGAGCGGTAGAGCAGAACAATTCGCTGCTAGAGAAGGACATTGTAAACGTTTATCACATGGTTAGGTAAAAAAAAAAAAATGAAAAGCATAGATAATAACGGAACATAAACATCTGCATTAAAAGTTATATACAATTTACACCTGCAAGAGCGAGGAATTTGTGTGACAAACAGATGACTAAGCTGAAACAAAAATAGATATATTACTTACTTCACAAGTGTGCATAATCAGCTTTGATTATATCTCCTGAAAAATAAATGGGTTTTTAAATATCTTTTGTGTTATTTTTAGCCCATGTACATAACCTTTCACTGACGATATTTGAATAGGTGCTTGTAACGCTTCAGTAGTTCTCCATTCTACTGATACTAGATTTGTTTAAAGAACAGATGTAATAACACCCATAATCCACGATTCAGGACACTTAGCTTGAGAAGAACTAGAAATCAGTATCTGCTGCATGACCTATTCAGAGTGCGGCACACCCGAAACGGCGGTTAATGTAGTCGGGTAAGACACGCCTTCTTACCATGCGTCTTTAGTTCCGCCGTCTGACTCCACACTGTTGGTGGGTGCACCGCGAGGATAGTCAATCTTCTCAGAGTTTGTTCGAAGTACCTGACAGAAGGTGGACTTTTCATAGACTTTTTGCGAAACGGTTGAACATGTGTAAACTTTTTAATTCAAAGATGGCTGGTTGGAACTATATAATCACTTTGGTTGTGGTATGCGCACAAATACCAGCGATTTTCTCACAGACTGTAAGTAAAATCATGCATTTCTTTATACATATGAACCCACTGAATAATAATTTTGGCTAATGAAATTGCTGATCTTAAAATCGCAATAATAATGACTCGTTAAATGTACGTATGGTCTGCCTACGTGCATCTCCTTCGCTAAGAATAAATGTCCGTGTGTGTGTGTGTGTGTGTGTGTGTGTGTGTGATATTTGAATTTTTAACGTAGCTTCAACACTTTTTCAGTCATATTGCTACGATGTCTGCAGTGTGGCAGTTTATAGTGATCTCTAGCACTGGGGCATCATGCTGCAGACAGGTGGCATCATGTCCCACCCAGTCACATTATCCTGACACCAGGCTGACCGGTTCTAATACTAAGTCTTAATGCTGAGCGCCAAGTGAGGCAGCTGCTAGTACCATTTTTATAAGTCTTTAGTATTACTCGGCCGGATTTATATCATACGTACAAGTATACAGATACATCTACAACAATTAACTACGCCCTGCATTGTTAAGAATGAAATTAAGTGGCAAATTTAAAGAGTAATTTGTTCCATCTACTAATAATATGAGAATTTAAATGAATGTCATAGTTCCAAAGTGATTTCAATATACAGTTCTCACTATTAGATATTCTTGTTATCATTGAGAATACATACTTTCTCATTACTTCATCAAAACTGAATACATTATAATTTACAAACATGTTGGAGGCACTGTTCCATCTAGGAAGACCTAATAGAAAACGAAGACTATTATTATAACCAATTACTAGTTTTCTTTTCATACATTCACTAAACTTTGTCCACAGTGGAGCACAATACATAGTGCAGCAATAAGATTTGAATAATCTAATTTTGATGCATAATGAACAATTCTTAAATTTGCGTAGAAGCATGCTTGTTCGAGTACACAAATATCGATAATGTCTCATCATATCTTCATTATCTGACTGATTGGATTTCAAAATATGACCCAAATACATATAACGGTCGACATACGTAAGAGCATTGCCGTTAAGATATACAGGGGGAGGTGATGGTAATTTAAAAGAAGTTGGCTGAAAGACCATGCATACTGATTTTTGTGTATTATAGATGATATCATTCTCTAATGCGTATTGTTCACATATCTTCAATAATTTCCTTAAACCTGTGATAGAAGGACTTATCAGTGACATATCATCAACAAAACAAAAATACAAAGCGTGCCATAAGAAAATATCTGAAATAAAATTAATCAGACTTATAGACAAACTAAACATAGTTAAAATAAAGCAAATGTATATTTCGATTACAACAGTCCATGTATGTAAATGCTTACATTGAAACAAATCAAGGTAATACTCAGCTTCGTCATTTATTCACGTACAATAAGCTATTTAGAAAATACTGCATGACGACACAGAAACATTCTTCCAATAGCGTCCCATATCCCTTCACATTTCTAGTCTGAATATTTTCTAGCTGAATGTGTCTTAAATTAGGTTACATTTACTTTGTTAAAGTATGAATACACGCCTTTAAATGTAATGGTTTTTATTACTGTAATTATTCACGAAAAGACTCAGTTACTGGACACAAAAACGATTTTTCACTTGGCTATGCCGCGAGAAGGAATCATGCATGTTATGGGAGGAGGGTAGATGCAACCGCTTACTTTAAATACCTGCATCATATACATAAATAGTCGGAAACGTAAATGTTTTCATAAGATTAGGCAATATTGGTACTGTTTGTTTCCCCATATCTTTATAATACAGGCACACCATATCCCATCCTATTCAACCTGCTCTGTGTTCAGTACGAGGGGATAGAGATATCGCAATATCCTATGTTGCCCCACTCCTACCTCGACCTTTATGTAGGTGTATTTAGGCGATAACTGGTTCTTTAAAACCGCATTTTTGTTCTTCGTTTTAAACCACATTCCAGTAAAAACCAGGGATAAAATTTTAATGGCAGTGTGTACGAAGTTATTTTTATACCAGTATTATATGTATTTGCTGTCATCTCTCTTATCAGTTCAGTCAGACATCTGAAAAGACAGGTGGTGATGCAGCACACAGTCAGGGCGCATTGCGGACAGCGCTTGCTTAGGAGTAAATCTATTACGTACAACCAAACTAATTAGTGCTCTAAAGAAAACAATGTAAAGTAGTCGTAAATGCATTGTAGGCGAGAAACGACTTCAGTTAAATCAACCAAACACATCATTCATCTTCATTGTAGGCAGTCGTACCTCATTCCTACCTTTACCCATGTTTATGTGTACTGAGGCGATAATTACTTCCTGAACCGCATCTTTTCATTTTAAACTACCATAGAATCACTTGCACGGTTAAAGTTGAAATCAATGTATACAAGTTTGCTTTAATTATGCTTTGAATATTATACAATTTATAATAATGTGTGTTAAATACTCATTGATTTAGAGGTTGTATTGTTGTTTAGAATTTCCATTAGAGGAAGCCGGATAGGACCAGTATACAATGACAATGATTTTAATGACTTATAGTCTTCGCACATAACGACAAAGGAATCGAAAACGGAACGAAGTGCATTTAAGTGAACTAGGACCTTGTAAACTCCGAAGAGATGTATGGACAGAAAAGGTGTTTCTTGAAATAGAAATCTAGTACTGTGTATATAATCTAGACCTGCTTCGTCAGTAACCTGGAGTGGCACTGAACCCTGACCTCTTTGACACAGAAGGGAAAATTTCAGAATAATTCGTCTTAACTCAAAGGCTCTCATTCATCGTCTAAAGGACATAGTTATAATTTTACAGTCTGATATGCCAAAATATATAATGTTCACATGGAAGGTCAGAATAACAAAGTCATTATCATTTTCTGCAATCAACCTTTTGTCTGTATAAATATTTCTTTAACTATTTGCAGAGATTTTAAGCTGTGTTAGATTGCGTGTAACGTTAAATTTCTTGCTAACTGGCGTACTGTACTTAAATGGGAGATAAAGAAAAAGCTCTAATAATGAAGTTGTACTACAAGGTCGATAAAACTTGGCCTGGATTGAGAAGCCAGATCTTCGCCATTATTTGACCATTTGCTTTTGTCATGATGTGTTTTCAGTAGATGGATAGTGTAGCAATGACTCAATCTGTCGATAATTTAGTCTCGAACCCTGACTTTTATCACACTTGTGCATAGTTCGTTGAGATAGCCGAGGTACGTTTATTCACTGGTTAGCATCGCTGACTCAGACTTATTGGGTTTCCGGTTTAAATTAACCTTGACCAACACGTGTCGGCTAATGCATTAAACCTCTGGTCAGCTGTTTTAATCTTTTGTCACGCATTAAATAATCGTTCTCGTGTTGATGTGCCGTTGAACATTAATCGAACAATTAATACGTTTAATTGACTTCTGTCAGGTAGCTAATTTTGAATCTGCTCTTTATTTCAGTACAAGGAATTATGATTTCAACAAGTGCATAGGAATATCAATAGAGTGAAACTGCCATAATAAAGATTTGTAAGATAGATAACATTTTAAGGGAAGTTCTCCCTGATTGGCGTGTTTCTCCTTGAACAATGTCAATATCCATTTTCATTTCAGTGTGATACCGGAAGTGGAGTAATAAATGGAGTGTGTCGTAAGTAATTATTTATTACAGCTTAGATCTGACAAACATCAGACTCAAGTTGAGTCCTTAGTTACATTTATAAAAACGCACGCAAACTTGCTAGAAGTTTTTAGTACTTTTTTGAAAGCATTGAAGGTCGTCAGGCATGACCATGAGATCCATTTTGATAAAAGCGGTCAGTTACTAACATGAAAGTATGACAATAAGGTATCCTAGAGACAAGTCAAACGATTCCTGCTGAAATGTAACGTTCGGAAATATTGTTTTTAGAAGGTATCTCTAATCTTTAAGACTGGCAGATAAATATTTGGCTTTCGTATAAATATTCATCTAAAGCAGATTGAAAAAAATAAAAACAAAGTCAGGTAGGTATACAGACAAATATTACTCCGACCCTTGCTTAAAAAGAGTCAATGATATTTTAATATCTACGGTCTGACAGCCCGTCCGTCCGTGTGTATGTTCGTTACCACATCTTTTTCGAAATGGAAGGTGGACATTTACTAAAGTTTGTATGTAAGTTGCCTATGTGAGACTATCTCTGAGAAGAGTGTCATTATTGGTTCCCACACCTGGGGTCCGTGATGATAGTGGATCCAAATATCAAATGTAAATAATAAAAAAAAATCTTTCACAATGGCATTTTCATATTTAATTTCATATATACAACCACAGCAATTATATACATGACGGGTTTTTTAGTATGTCTCTTAGGCCATTATCTTGGGGATGTGGGTTGTGGTTGGATTGAACTGAGATAGTTGGAATTTGCAGTGAAAGGATGGGATTTTGCAATGGCAACCCGTTTATTTGTCATAGTATTGTAACTTGGTTAATAAAATGATACGTGTCGAGGTAAAAAAAAAAAAGAACTTTTAACAATGTTATATCTGGTTCCACTCAAAGTAAACATGTTAGCATTCATCATTCATTGAAAGTAAACAATGTTTTATTCTTATACAAAATACAAATATATGAGATATTCATTTCTTGTTGTTGTTATTATGGATATAACGCCACTTTGCAGCACATGATAGGCTATAGATTGCAGCTATTATATTTGGTTGAGAAAGAAGCCAGCAAAACCCCGGGAAGAACCACAGACCCACCAAAAACCACTGGCAAGCTTTCTCACGTACCCACATTGGCCGAGCCCTAGACTCGAACCTACGCGGACAGAGTTGAGATGTCAATGTTCTGTAAAGGAGAACACATTCGACCACTTGGTCAACCGAGGCTCCTTCGATTCTTTTACTAAGGTGATTTGATGATGATGTATAATATAATGATATGATAAATTATGCTGTAAATTGTTCTCAGCGAAGGATATTAAACTGTTTAATTCGTCTAGAGGCATCACCAATCCACCCAACATCCATCCATCTATCCAATCATCCAACAATATTTAACTCTTCCAATATTTCAGAAAAATGTGGACCTGGAAGTTACTATGTGGATAACCGAAACAGCGGTGGTTTACAGGAATGTGTTAACTGTCCATACGCAACATACCAGGACTTGTCCCAACAGTTCTCCTGTAAGAATTGTCCGACGGGAACAAATACATCCTTCACCGGTGCCTCAAGCATGTTACAATGTGACGGTAGGCCAAGTACATGTTTAGTACATTTATCACTGTATTGTAAATGTGACTATATACGCTTTTACAATATAAGCAATAATCTACATTGGACTGGTCATAACTTATTGGTGTCTATAAAAGAGAGAGAGAAAAAAAAAACTCTTTCAATAGGAAAATATATTAATGATTGTTTGCAAATAAATATTTTTATTTGAGGTCATACAGATTGCTCTCTTTTCAAATGTTGGTAGGAGCACATTTTAAGTTCGGTGCAAAGCCCACTGGTTAGAATTTGTTCCCACTTGTACCAACAAATCTTGAAATTTAGCGAACCTTTCATGATCCATAGTCTTACTTGAAACATCATGTAAATCATTAAAATAATAGAAGTTTCTTTACATATCTATGTTCAAAATGCACGTACACTTCTTTGAGCCAAAACAGTATGAAATTACAAATCACATTGCTAAATCAGTTCCTAATCAAGTCACATAATTCAGACTTGACGACATCTTGTTTTCTCTATAAACATGAATTTGATAAGACAGATGAATGTTTCAAAAATAAGGAGTCATGGGGGTGTACCTCCAAAAGATATCGTTCTACGTCACTCTAACGCTTTTTGTTTGTTTTTTTGTACATCGAATTTAGTGAAATCTAATCTGTCCGTCACCAAGCGGATTTGTAATATGGCTTTGCGTCTGTTGTGCGTAAGGTGTCGTTCGTCCATATTTGTTGTGTTAATCAGCTTCTAACATACCACTGAATTATTTTTAATTATATCTAGCAGGGAGCACTATGGCACGAAGAGCTTTCAAGTTTTGTTGCCAACGATGCCTTTCTCGATCGAATTAGATCAGCGTTACAAAATATATAAATCTTTAAACTATTTTGTCTTCAAAATCCATTACAAAAGATCATCAAATTTGATAGAAGCATCGTGGCATAAATGATTTAGGTCTTTTTTTTACAAAAGGATGCCAATTCGCCACTCATTGAGGCTTCAGTAACACACAAACAAGCAATCAAACGAACAAGATTTATTAAAAGAAAACTTAACAATATTTAACTAGAATTAACATACACATATCTTGGCATAAATGTCTTTTCATATTTGAACGCATAATGTATATTAGCCATCCAAGATGGCCGCTGTTTTAAATCGTATTGAAAAATTAGTTTCGAAAGACATCTTTCCAAAAGCCTACTGACTAGAATTTCTTTTAAAGACTAACGTATGAGTATAATCAACCAACATCTTAAGCTTATCGCAACCCAGAAAAACACACAGTTTCGCTCTCTTCAAATAAATCCAGACACCCAGACAGACAGGCAGACAGACACACACGTGTATACTCAAACGGCGAAGCAACTCATCTATATAAATGTCTTCAAACTGCAATGTAGTACCAGGATATAGTTATTTGTATTTTAGTACACAACATGCATAAGTGTTAATACTCTAAATTATAGCAAAATTATTTTCATTTTATCCAGTTAAAACCACTTGCGCTGCAGGCTCTTTTCGCAACACCTCGGGAATTTGTCAAGTATGTCCTATAGGAACATACCAGTCATCCTCAGGACAGACGTCTTGTATTTCATGCCCGAGTGGTACAATCACACTTCAGACTGGCTCCACTTCCTCCATACAGTGTGTCGGTAAGGAATTTGTAACCTATATTACAATAAGCACTACTTATCAGACTTTATTAAATATTTTATCTGCAACGTTTATCGGTATTATTTTAAATACTTCCAATACTTCGGCGAACGGAAACAAGAAGTCACAGAGCATTTTACATTTAACCCACTTATGAATTTGAAACGCTGTGTCAGAATTACTTTTACTCAATGTAATATAGGTCAACTCAACCCATTATTTAGATATCTTTCAATATGCAACTGAACCACAAATCTAACATTATAATTATTTTCCGGCTGATGCATCAACATTAAAAGATGGATCTGATAAAAGTAATTTCTAAAAATATGTTTGAAGCTTAGTTTTGTTTCTAAGGAAGAAGTAGGGCCAAATGTTCTTGAATAAAAATATCTACATCTAATTTATAATTTTTCTGATAATACGCTTCAGAAGATATAAAGACAACTTATCTGGGAGTTAAATCCTGAATTTGAACTCATTACTGAATATAAATAATTTAAAAATAGTTGGCTTTGAGATGACACTTAAATTTGTTGCAAATTTTCTCAATCCAGCTATATGTAGTTCCGGTTTCTTTCGGAATACGAGTGGTAGTTGTCAAGTCTGCCAAATTGGAACCTACCAGCCAAGTACTGAACAGACCTCATGTATTTCGTGTCCCAGTGGTACCTCAACCAACCAAGTAGGATCCACATCTCAAGCACAGTGCGTTGGTGAGCAAATACAAAGTAGGACGATGAACCATAGCAGACCGCCAGATAAAATGATTTCTGTTGTTTTTGCATCATATAGTGTACACAAATGATATTTTCAACAGTTTTTGTTTTTTTCTTCAGAAGTCTTCTATTCTGGGTATTCGCAATTTGCGAAATTTTGCTTGGCTTCATTGCACTCATGATACGTGTTAAATCGTGTGCTGTAGTTTCAAAATATCTTAATGCATCTAAGATTTATTTCAAACATCAGAGAAATGCAAAATCATATTTTTGTCTTATTTATATTAATTATTTATATCCTAATTAGTTTATCTCATGTACAGTAAAGTTATCCTACCTGTTCTGGATCGTGCGCTGTAGGAATTGCAACGTTTACGAATGAATTAAAATTATTTGGCCAATAAAATCGCTTCCTTCTCAGCCAACCTTTTCAATATGATGTTTTGCATCAAAATATTGTGTATTATATAACTTTTTTAATTATTGGTTTTTTTTCTTTCATAGTCTCATTTAGTCATCTAGCATTTCTTTACCATTGCTTAGCGTGAATTCGGCAACGGAGCTTATCTTCGAGTTGAAGGTCGTACAACTATTAGTGAAGGATGTAATCTTCTTGAATCTCTCGATTATAAAATATTTTTTACTTTGTTTGGATTTGTCTAAGTTTGTGGTATCAAACGTTTGCGGCTTTTCTCTTGATGTATAATATTTTCTTGACAAATGCTATTCGTTGCCTATACCGTATTTAGATACTTTCATCATTAAATAAGGCTCAGACTACCTCTGTACTCATTTCCCGTTTATATGTTTCTGAAAAAATTTTGTAGATTATAGATGGTAAATAAAATGGGTATTTTTTTCTTTTAAAAAAGTGCATTCTGTCGATAAAGTCTTTCAGTTTTTATATCTTGCAATAAAATTTGGTTGCTCGTACAAAAATGGATAATTTTTTCTTTGGAAAAGAGCACAAGAGAATATGACTACAACTGACGTAAAGCATCGTACGAATTGTTCAAATGTATTTGTTTTTGCGCTAACAAAAATGGCTTAAGATAACAATGCTAGCGACAACTGTAAGGAAAGAATTTAGTAAGCATCATAATTAGAGGAAGTTTCAAAGAAAGGATCACACCAACACACATTTATTGGCCAAATGCTCTTGCATTGGGTAACGAGGCTGGTATCTCTCTACGTTCAAAAGTATGCAGTCAGGGCCCTTCTTAGAGAACAGAAATTTCCCAGCTGAACTTAAAGATTGGCATTCGAGTGTAATTAGTCATTATGTTCACCTTTAACGTGATCCAGAACAGACGAGCTTGTGTCTCTGTCTGTCTGTCTGTCTGTCTGTCTGTCTGTCTGTCTCTCTCTCTCTCTCTCTCTCTCTCTCTCTCTCTCTCTCTCTCTCTCTCTCTCCACAAATACATATAAGATAAGATCAGAATTCGTTATTTCAGACTGTATTGTCCATACACCTAAATTAAACGATAAAAGTATTTTATTGATAAAAGATCATAAGTGTATTATGGTCAAATATACAGACACATCTACAACTAGAGAGTGTCTGTCACTGTATAAATTACGTAAGGGGGCCCCGAGTGTCCGAGTGGTCTAAAGCGCTCTTCGTTACGGATCGCTGCCATCTCACCTCTGTCTGCGTGGGTTCGAGTCTCTCGGATTCGGCCAATGTGGGTATGTGAGAAAGCTTGCCGGTAGCTCCTCGTTGGTCGGTGGTTCTTTCCGGGGTTTTCCAGGGTTCTTCCTCCACCATTAACACTGGCCGCCATGTATAAGCCTATCGTGTGCTGAAAAATGACGTTAAACTCTACAACAACAACAATAAATTACGTAAGACATTTTAAGAGTAATACATTTAATTTATATACAATCCGAGAATTAAATCGAAGACCATAGATTCACATAGATTTCAAGATAAAATTCCTACTATTAGATCCATCATAGTTTACAAATATGGGTAAAAACAGGCAGTGTTCCCTCTTGGAAGGCTTAATAGTTAACGAAGGCTATTATTATAGCCAATACCTATTTTTTCATCATATATTTACTAACGTTGATCGACAGAAGAGACCAATACATTGCGCAGCAATAAGAGTTTAATAATCTGAGATATTTAAGAATACTTTCAAAATTGTCATAAAATCACGTTTAAGCACACAAAATATGTACTGTCTCATCATATCTTCACCATCTGACTGATTGAATTTCCAGATATGACCCAAATAAGCTTAAGTGTTGGCATTTGCAAGAATATGGTCGTAAAGAAGTAAAGAGGGATGGTAATTTGAAAGACTTTGACTGAAAGACAATGAGCAGCAGAGAGGCTGAACAGACCATTTTTCTAGAGACCTTATTTATGAAAAATAAAGGTTCCTACAAAGGCTGAAAACAAAGGTCAATAACGTCAAACCAAAGCCGCTAACCGAATACATTTCGTTGTGCGGAGACCGCGTTAACGAAATCTTGTGGGTTAGTTCACGCTGTTACTCGTTCGTTGACGTGTATTTTTCCAACGCGTTGCGATTCGTTTACGTCTAGGTCACGTACGCGTGGTCTCACCCTCTCTGCTGCTGCCTTTATTTTTGAATATAGGAACAAAAAAAAAATCACCTGCTATACAAAAATAAAAATAAATATAAAATATTTCTGAATAAAAATAAACAGCAGGATGACGATCTACCATTCCACGGGGTCCCTTCATTGCCAGTAAAGCCTTTACCATAAGGTAAGGTCCTAAGAGTCCTTTCTTTTTTTTCCATTTGGTAATGGCCTTTCTTATGGCCCACAAGCACTCTTCATTGGTTAAGACCTATCCTGTGGTCCACAGGCACCTTATGAGACTTTTTTTTTGTCCGGCGGACATTCTTTCTGAATGTCCCTGTGTGGGTACCCTTCAGTGAGGTCACAAGGTCACGAGCTCACATCACCCCGCTGTTTATTTAAGGGGCGCCAGCGCATAGACTTCTCTACGTTCAGCGGATTTTGCACACTCTCCCCCATAATCAACCCCGGGGAGTGCAAAAGTGAACTCACCACGTGGTGACATGGTGGGAGAGTGTGTTTATTCTGTTAAATTTCGAGCGACTGGGTCGCGGACCCTCAATTATTAAGAAAAATTGGCATCGGATCGCCACCCCCGACAATATGTCCGTTACAGGGGATCGAACCACGGGCCTCGAGTATTAGAGTCAGACGCGTTAACCAATACACTATGATCTCCAGTTACAAAATAAATCGCAAAAACAGGAAATAAAATGACACGCATATATCAATATTGATGTAGTTTGCAATCTGTTCCAGGCAATACGCAGTTATATACATGACTGCTGTTCATTCACACAGAGATATAATTGTTCCGTGATTGTGTCACGGCTGAGACTTCTATCAGTGGAGGAAATACTTTTTCTTAGGTATATTCTCTAAACACAGGTACAATTACTGTTTCTACATGTTTGTATAGCCGGGGGAATCAATATTACTGTGCAGACGATGTATACGTTCATTTGCGTAGTTAAGATATAGGTTACTCTATACAAGGGAAATTACTGCTTAATTACTCTATCGTTTACCTGAGGGCTATTTCCTTCATGATAATACCATTTTTTCTGTAGTCTAGCAAATTTATCTGTGCGCTGAACCGTTTGTGTTGTAAATTTAGAATTGGGGAAACATCACTCATCGTTTTCGCACTACGCTGATAGAATCAAGGACCAAAATTTTGTATCGATACCTATACGATACCTTGACCTAGGATCATGTAAATTTATTGTGATAAATCGGTGGGGAGTAGCTTGTGCTTTTGAAAAGAAATTTTTAAATTTAATTATGTCCATATCCCCTGAACACCAAGTTTGATGAATGTTTCGCAGCGTATGTGTATCGACTCCATTAAACACAACTAAAATATTACAGTTATCTCTGATCACTTTTGGAATTTGTGTATACCGCTGTGTAACATAAATAACGTCTGTGTTTTTATGTCTGCCTCTGGAAAATATCCGGGCAGGATTTGATTGTTTATCCAGCATCACATAATCGTATACCACGAGACTGTTAATAAATCCGTCAAGGTCGTCTATGGATGGGGCTTCATCAATATCGGTAATAAAATCAATAATATTGTCGCCGTTTTGATTAAACGACTTTGCATTTTCATTCAAATTTTTAAGTACTTCATAGCATCGCTGATCATCCACGGATGGAGCTACTAAATGCAACCTATCCCACTTGAGCCATCTCATTATCAAATTAAGCAATAATTGTGTTTTACCACTTCCAGATGGACCAATTATTATCATTCTAATAGAATTCTGTAGCGCTGGGTGATGCTTGGCTGGCTCTTGTTTTCGTGTCGCTGAAAAGTCAATTACATCCATATGATAAATAATATGAATCTATATTGTGTTCTATGCAAGGCACCTACCCCCACCGTTGGATTAACAACAACAATAACAAAAAATAAAAGGCGTGCACTGACAGGTAAGTGTGAAAAATGTGACACAAAAAATACAAATTTATTTCGTCTAGAACAAAGACAAGCGATGATATTACCGCGTTGTTGGGAAAATTACCAGGGGCTCCGTGGGGAAAGTATCCCGGAGAAAAACATTTACCCGGATACAATTATTGTATTCCTGGGACTCGACTTGATATCCGACTCGATAACCAAGACCAACCAAAACCAGGGGAATATCCAATAAATAAGATTGATCAAGCGTGTCACGTTCATGATGTTGCGTATTGAAGCAAGCATTTACAAGAACGACATCTCGCAGATGTGAAATTGATTCATGCGTTAAATTCTATACCTGATAAATCTCTCAGGGAAAAACTTGCTAGTTTTCTAGTGAAATCTGCTATGAAGGGCAAACTAATGCTAGGGGCTGGTAATTAATCAACTGATATTGGAAGGGCAAAGCAGCGATTAGTAAACTTGCTGAAGCAGCAAAAGTTTCACGTGCTGTTGCTGCATGCTGCAGCGTGGTTAGCACGACAGGCACTATGGCAAATCTGTCTACGTCCACCTAAAAAGAAATCAGCACGCGCATTTTGATGTCAGTGTTCCCAATGAAGTTCATCAAGCAAATATTTTGTTTTTACCGCACGATACTATTAAAACCGGAGGACGTCATCGATCCGCTAGCGGATCACGCACATACAAATACGCGTTAACTGTCGTTGACGTTGCCAGTAGATATAAAGAAGCAGAGCCACTATCAACAAAAGCAACATCTGAAGTTGCATCTGCGTTTGAACGAATTTATCAACGTGGTGGTCTACGATGGCCACAGCTGCTACAAGTTGATCGTGGCAAAGAATTTCTTGGTACAGTGTCATCGCTGATGAAAAAGCATAATGTCAAAATCAGACGAGGACACACCGGAATTCATCGTGATCAGACAATAGTTGAACGATTTAATCGAACACTCGCTGAGCAGTTATTTGGATATCAATATGCGAAGCAAATAATTCAGAGCGACATGAGATCTCGTGAATGGGTTGCAAGATTACCAAGTGTGATAGCTCGTTAAATAATGAAATTACTCGTGCAACTTCTATGAAACCCACCATCGCGATTACAAAGAAACATATACACCGTAGCGATGGCTACGTATAACGACGTGACTTTTCAAAACCTCCTGTGTTAGGTAATGTGACCGTCAGGTATTTGTATGAACCCGGTGAACTTGAAGGGGGGTAAAAAAAGAGCAACTGATCCTATCTGGATTGTGACCACACATAAAATTTCTAGCGTGGTTAGATCCACGGGTAGACCTGCAATCTACAGAATAGATTCAACTGCTGCTCAGCGTGGATTTGTACGTGAACAGTTACAAGCAATTCCCGATGACACACAATTACCACCGCGTTCACTTTTGTAAACTAGCACCAGGGCGTCCAGCGCCCCTACGTCGATTACATTCAAGACAGGTCAGTATCACATTTTCGCGCGTGTGACCAATATTACTATTAATTTTATCTACGGTGAACTGTCTTGGATTATTGCTCGAATACTCCCATAGCATACTGCAGTTACAACTTGCACAATGATTATTCTGTCGTTGTTTTAGTGTCATAATTAATTCAACATCGATATCAAAGTCGAGATTATTTTTTTTGACACATTGCTTATAACCAAATAGTTTTTTCCTTATTACGCCGTTGTCGTCGCCTGCAATTTGATTATTATTTTCTATAAAATTCATAATAACCCTGTGCAGTTGAGATATTCTTCTGACTCGAGACACTGCGAGACTAACTAAATTTGACCATTCGATGTTATCATCGACAATCCAGATATTTGTGTCAGTAATAGTTAGTCCTTGTGACGAACGAATCGTTATAGCGTATCCTAATTTCCATGGAGTTTTATCCATGATCAGCGCTCTCTCAACAACATCATCAACTAAAACAATATCATTTAACACAAGATTTTGTTTTTCATTTGTTCCTGGAATCTCAGCATTAACATTCTGTCGTCGAGTATCCGCTGGGCGATAACACAATGGTACGGGTAGTCTGAAAATGTTTCTTTATGTAACAAAAATAATTTCTCTTGCAATTCATCATGAACTATCTTTCTACTTGCAACTATTAAATCATTTGGTGTCCACAAATTCCAAAAATCGTTCACAGAAGCTTCTGGAATTATTTCACGCATTATATCACATTGTATTCTATCTGGCTGTATTCTGATTAATCTTTTAAATTCTTTCAGATGTTCATCAATAGCTCTATGATCATTGGTTATTTCCTCATAATAATCCACAAACGTTTTTAACCACTCGTGTGGAGACTGTCCAGCGAAAGGCGGTGGTTGACCATGATCGCCGCACATTATCACAACGGTATCCACTGTCAGTAACCAATCGAGAAATATTTTTAATGTTTCCAGCGACACCGTACAAATTTCATCCCAGATGATAATCCGAGGAATATATTTTTCACCCATTCGCGATGGTGTCCACGTATACCCGCACCATCTGAAGAAACTATGATTAGTTTGAGATTTTACTCCTCGTTGTTTTATTTCTCTGGCTAGTCAGTGTGTAGGTGTCAGCACCATCATATCAACGGAGTTCTTCAAACCCGTAACATCATTACGGCGAAATAATTCAATGGCACGTGTTGTTTTTCCAGAACCTCCAGGTCCGTTGAGATAAATAGTTTTATGTATGGCCACAGGATCAAACACAAATGGTGCTGATGATTTTAATATTTGATTGTCATTGCCGTAACATGTCTCCGCGATTTCAACGTCTGCAGATTCGGAATAGTCAAGTATAGTTTCTTTTGTTATTCTCCATGAACCACATTCACCATTGCCGAATAGTGGTTTTAGCAAATCTAAATAAGCACTATTTGTATAAAATGAATCCGTGGCAACTCTAACCGCGTAACGAGGAAATCTGTTTATCATTGATAATAAATTTATGGAAACGTAAGCGAGCATAGAATATCTTAAATGAGTGAATTGCGGTGACTCACCATCAGTATAACTCACGATTGTACCTAATTTAGACCCGTCTGATAAATAAGCATCACTCCGACTCATAAATGTGTTTTTTTCCGTTGTATCAGCAATTATAAAATCAAGTTCAACGTCTTCCATAATTAATCTTGTACACACTCGTTTATGATCATATGATCCTCCTTGAGTAAACTTACCAATTATTTTCCTGCCAAGATCATTCGCTGCTTTCTCATTATTTTCTTTTCTGAATTCAGACACATTTCTGATAATTTTATTTATTTCTTCTTCGGGAAGGTCATGAAATTTTTCCCTTACATCACTTTCTACATCAAACTCGTCTGGTTGTGGTAACCAAACTTGTTTCTGCGAATGATATGATATAATAGCTTCGTTCACGCGTAACGACGTTAATACCCCGGCATCAAGCATATATCGTAACAAATCTATCGGAGCCCAATGTTTTTTCTGAAAAATATCTTCCAAACCAAACCAAACATAAATAATCGGATGCAGATTTTCGCAAACTCGAATGACTCTATACAAGCAAATCCAGTTAAATCAAAATTTGGTAAGAGTCCGTTTATCGCAACTCTGGTAATCTCGTGTGTGGGATGTCCGAATCTTTTGAAGTATTCAGAACATTCTCCGTATCCGAGAAAACTTCCAGGATAACACGCCGCCATATCAACCGATATAATATCGCTATGGTCGTATTTAGTATTCCACACTCCGCCATGTCCGTATTCGACACAACTGTGCTGGATATCTTCAAGAAATTCCAATCGTGTCGGTTTCCATGAATTTGTCTCCTGAGCAGCGTGGGCAGCAACCGATGGAACGGTGAAACAATTATTTATTAATTGTTCAACCCTGACATCGTCAGCGGTATATTTCCGAGCAATATTTTTCATTTCATCGTGGATTGATTCTTTGCGTTAAATTTCACCGTTAGGTCGTACAAACTGATCGTAGTTTACGGATTCTGAACTTCTAAATAACCACATGGAAACAGGGTCACTCTTACTAATATCATTGATAACGCCAAATATATAATCGCTGTAAAATTTAACTATTCGTTCTCGTGGGAATATTGTTACCGCGGACGTCCATGCGTGTGCGTTATGATCAATGATCGTTATAGGAGTTCCTCTTGATGTATATTTCGACGGATACAAAATCTCTCCGGTTGGTGTTTTTACTGTTATTAGAAATTTTAATTTCTTTTCTAGTTTAGCAACGTCGCTGATAGATGCTCCGGTATCTTTAACTATTTCTGCCCACGCATTTATTTTTTTAAGTCCTAGATCTGTCAAACCGTTTCCGCGTACCGCTTTTGAGAAATGTTCCATAACTCGCTCAGCTACACAATTCAACCTTGACGAAGTCTACAACTTCACTGGTTGGAGATCATGAACGCTAGGTTTATCATTTAGAGGATATATCGCATAAACAACTGCAGTTACAGGACACGCTCGTTCATAATACGGTCTATCAATACCAGTCAATGTTCCTGGTTTGGATTTTTTATTTAACGTAACAGTATTATTTCCAGTATGAAGCCGTACAGGGTCACGTTTATTACGGATAATCCAAATGTTGTCACCTGTCTGTACAATAAATTTTATCAGAATAATATATCGCTGATTGTCAAGATAGTTGATAATATTTTTTCCTCGTTCGTCATTCATTCTAACATCGACAACACCTTTGGTGTCGTTCATGATCGAGAATGTTAACCAAGTATGAGCCGCATCATCCTTGCGAAATTCTTTCTTGGCTTCACGGATACGATTAGTTATATCGCTATTTATCAAAAGCTAGATCTTGCATCGAAAAATTAAATTTAGATTTTGGTAGCTTGTCAAGATCGAATCTTCCTCTGGAAGGTTCAATTGCGGATAATCTCTCAAATTCCTCCATGCTATAATTAAGACAAATAAATCTATAATTAAACTTTAATTATACGTATAATGATACACGCAAATAATAAATGAAAGTGGTTAATAATAAGATTTTCTCTTCCTTGTAATAAATCATGCGTAAATGAATTCTGTAGTTACCACATGCAAAGTTTTCGCAAAGGGAGTCTAGGACCGAAACCGTGCTTACGATATGGTGTTGGGGTCAGAGGAGAAACACGTTCATGTGTGCAATGCGGTGGTAATAGATACAGAGAGCTGAAACGATTTTATGATAACAAATATAATAATGAATCCCCGTTAAAAACCACCGAAGACTATCTCGCTAAATTTTCAAAATATTTAGACAAAAAATATTACTACCTAAATGGAACAAAATGAATTTGTGAGACAGCCAATAATTAAAAATTATGAAGCATCCAGAGATGGTATCATCAGGCACTGTCAACGGAAACAAACCAGTCGGTGCTGACAATGGTATTGGTTATCTCAGTTTTTGTGCTGGAAAAGAAAAATATTACTCCCATAGGTTCGTGTTCGAGTGTTTTCATGGGGACATCAAAGACGGATTTGTGATCGATCACATTAATTCAAACCCGAAAGATAATTCGTTAAATAATTTGCGTGTTGTTACACAAAGTCAGAATTTTATATCAGTCAATACCGGCGTTAATTCTAAGACTTCCTGGTCAGTTATATCTACAGATACAGAGACAGATGAAGAAATGATTTTCCCATCGATGAATGCTGCTGCCAAATATTTTGATATTCAGTACGTGTTGTTGCAAATAATTTAAGAAGATTGGCATTTTCGAAGAAATGCAAACAGAAGATCAAATTTCGGTATACATAACTCCGTCAAAGTTATCCTGATTTCCCGTAGTCGTTCAAAAACGTTATTTGTATTCAGAAATATTTTTATTTAAATAAATATTTGTCATAGAATGAACCATGAAAATATTAATGCTATTATTGTTGCTATTAAGCAATTACAACAAGACGGTATAAAAATATCTGATGAACTTGATCCGGAAAAAGTTATGAGTGATTTGGAATCGTTAGAATCTCGGAAATTAGAAAATAAGGTATACGCTGCCCTCCGATTATAGATTCATAAAGTTGATCCAACAGGCGATGTTACAGTCGTTGGCAGCAATTACAGACACACAGGTGAAGTTATTTGTCCCCCTTCTAAGTTCAATCGAAATGGTTAGGTCAGAGTTATCTCACGAATACGAAACAAAAAGACTTGTACACGCTCGTGTAAAACAGTTGAGAGATATTATGTCGATGAAGAAGGATAACGACGAGTGTGACAGTAAAAGTGACGGTAGTGACAACGAAACCAATAGTGTCACCCTTGACAACGTCAAGGACTAACAAGAGGGATAATAATCACGGGATAAAAAAAAATATTTTGTCCTTGACAAACAACGTCCTTGACGTTGTCAAGGGGACATTTTTTTTTTGCTTGGTGTTTTCTTTGATGGTAAGATCTATGATCGTACGTATAGATTTATACTTAGTGTCTCTGACCTATGATCGAGCAAGTGACCAGACTGGTCAGTAAGTTTGAAATTTATCCGCGATAAGAATGTATTATGACATTTTAGATAAACAACGTTGATTGGTTCTGATACAATCGAATCGCCCGGGGATTTTTCAGCTTTATATGAATACAGAATGTATCCTTGTTGGGCTTGATTGGATTTTTCAGTGTCAACTTGATAACTACCGTCGATGACATCGAACACTAGATTGAATGCGATCGTTGATATAATATTAACGATACCCGGCGAAACATGACGATCACCCGAATACGGATCGTTGTTGTATCAAAGAATACTTGAAGATGGACCTATTTTTCTCCATGATTCAAGGATCTTGGGAAAATAATTGTCAATAACATCAGTAAGTCTCTTTATTAATCCGCCCGTATCGAGTTTTGGTATCACAAATGTTGGTAATTTTTCTCTGGTTATTTTATAATGATCAAGAAAAACGTCTTGTATTGCTGCTTCGCTCTTAATCACTTTTAAAATAATGGGTCGATTAATAATATTCAGATCTGATCTAACTTTATTTAAATGTAGTATTGTTTCAATGATCTGTTGTTTTGTATCTTCGCTGTAAATTTGTGATAATAACAAAAATAGATTCTTTAAATCAGTAATTTTAGCATTATATTCAAGATCAATCATAGTAACATATCTGTCAATCGGTACTTTGTAAAAAATATCTTTTTCTATTGGTTTCAATACTACATCAATTATTGCATCAGGATATCTAGGAATTTTTGTTCCATCGCTATCAATATCAAATGGTGTATGTTAAGATCTTAACCAAGAAAGATAATAAGGATGTTTGATGTGTTGATATCCTGGAAATTTTATAAATTTTTTCTCCGTTGCAAAATATTCTTCTATGAGTGGATCTGGTGGACCTTGATATTCAGGTTTAACTTCGGGCCAGCCAAACACAGTTCCGATCGAAGACTGATAAATGTCAACGGCGTAATCTGGCGATTATATTTCAATGGCAGATGACAGCATTGGTTCGTGAACGGTAATGGCTATCTTTGATTTTTTTCCTGTAATGGATTTAATTCTGCGTTGGAATTCTTCATTGATCTGTTCTATTTAATAACTGCCCGTTGGAATACTGACTACTTGCCAATCAGGAGTTCCATCGGGTTTATTTTTATTTGCAAATACTAATGAATTATTCGGCGGAAGACCATGAATGATTTTGACCTAATATTTGGCCAACTATAATAAACCCGTAATTGCGCTAATGCAATTTCTTTTGCTGGTATTGCAGTTGGAAAATTAATACTGAATTCAGGATTAGTTGAACTCGCTGATATCATTGTGGTTCTTACCGGGGCAGTATTAGTGACGATTTGCTGTAGTAATTCCAATGACGTTGTCATTATTATACTATTATTATTCTAAATTCCTGATTTTTTTCGGCAGTGATTACATTACGGTCGTCAAATACTTTATTGTAGATCTTTATTATAATATTGAATTCTTCATCGGATATTATGCCATCGTTGAGCGACGAAGATATCATCGACGATAATTTGGAATATGCTACAGTTGCAGTATGTAATTTCATCGTGTACTTGTTCAATTTTTCATTTGTGCATGTATTTATCTTCTTTGCAATAATATTAAAAATACCCGCGATAGTTGTTGCGGATGAAATGATAATCGTTACAACGATCGGCGTTGTCATCGTCGACGTTGATAATACTATGCCGGTTCCAGCAACAATCGCGGAAACCGAATAAACGATGATATCAACGACAAGCGCACGTCTACGATATTTCTCTATTTTTGCTGAATAATCATCGATGATGGTTTTTAGTTTATTCTGCCATGTTGTTACTTGATCGTATCTGTATCGCTGAACATCGATCATTATAATGTCTTAAGTAATTAATTGAGGTGTTTCAGCTACAAATTCCAGACACCACCAGTAAGACGCTGTGGTTATTTTTTTTATCGGATGGTTCCAACAAAAACGTTTCTTCGGTATCTTCATTTAATATAATGGATACAGTTCCAGAAAATTATCGGTTGAATGACGCCATAGATATGTGATATATATCTTAAATTTTGCAGAACTAAATACTGACAGCCTGTACACACCGGTTACCTCCGCGGTATGTTTGATAGTGTTATTTTGCGGTGTCCATGTTGATGATCCTGATGATACTGTATATACTATATTGTTGTTGATCTGCGCGTGAGGAATTTTAATCAGATTAGTTTTTTGAACGATATTAGGAATTCCATTGATAATATCGTTGAGTTTAGTGTTAACGTCTGCGAGTTTAATATCAACGGTTGGTGGTCTTTCAAAAAATTCATTAGTGGTTTTGTTTATGTTTCTGCGAAAATTAAGAAATAATTGTACGTGATTAGAAAAATCAGTTTTGAGTGTAGTCATTCCATCATTGATCGTCGACAACGAAGTTGTTACCGGAATATTGTTATCGTCGACATATTTTTTTTGTTGCAGCGTCGAGATTATCTGTCGGTTCTCCTACATTAATAATTTTATTGTTGTTCATGTTAATGACGCCGCTCATTATATCGCTGGTTTTTAACACCCGTTCACTTATGCTATCTCGGATCGACGACGGAGTAGCAACACTAGGAACAAGTTTGCCCTTTTTGTCGTATATAGCAATAAGACCTTCTCGCGATGATCGATTACGAATAATAATATCGTTGATTGAAATATTACTCTTCTTCAATTTTCATTCACAGGTTTGAAATACAACAGGTTCATTTGGATCAATGTTGGCAAGATTGAGCAGGTCAGATAATTCATCATTGATCTGTTTTGTTACTTGCTTGAGTAAATATTTGCTTGGTGCTTGTTGGTTTCTTTTAGTTGATCTTCCGTAAATATCTACCATTATATGATTAGCGATTATTTAAAACAGAACTCGTGTATTCGTGTACAGTCTTATGGGGTGGTTTCGCTGATCTTGATACAGTATCAAGTACTGCTAGTGCTTCACGGCCAAATATCGGCGGGTCGGTTAATGTTTGTGTTGGTAGCGTTGAATACCAGACTGGAATATTTTGAAGTCTGTCGATATATTTTAAAAATTCGTTTGATGGCACCAACCTATACGAATCAAAATAAATAATTCCACGTGGATCAATCGCGTAAGCAACCCAGTGAGTGCCACGGCCGGAGTTTTTATCGAGGTTGATTATTCCGGTTTCAATGTTGTTTGGATTTTTCGGTAATTGATCACGCATAAAAACACGTCTGAAATTCTTTATATTTAGTTGCTTAGCAGCATCGAGTAAATCAAAATTAGACATCGGGAAAATCAACGAGTCCCTGGAAGTCTTACTCCTTTCCTGTATCGAGACCCTGGAAGTCTCAGACCCTTTCCTTTTTTTAAATTCCTTTTCCTGTTGCTTTCTTTAGCGCCATTCCAGCAGCTGTCCCAACTGCACCTAACGCTGCAGCTTTTTCAACAGCTGGAGCGGCAGCAGCTATCAACGCTGGGATAGCTGCAAGAAGTGGAAATATACCACCGGTCTTAACGATGTCGCTGATGGCACCCGCAGAAAGATTTACTCGAATACCTTTCTTTGATTGCTTAGCTTCATGAAATGCTTGAGCTGGCGTTCTGTCAGCGATAGTTTATTTGAACCACCTGCGATTTGTTCTTGTTTTAATGATATTTTTACTCCATATTTTTTCGCTAATGCTGACTGAAGTTTTTTAATCTGACCAGGAGTCAGACTGACACTAACGTGATGATATGACATTTATGATATATTTCTAACTTCTAAATTAACGCCTGCATATTTCCTACTACTGCATCAACGACTCTCATGCGACCACCAACACCTTCAAGTAGCATTGTTTTATCGCTGAGTATGACGGCGATTGCTCTGTAATTAGCAATAGGTCCTCGCGTCACACGAGTTCGTAAATATATGTCAACGACGGACTGTCTAAACATATCCAAATGTTCCAGCGAAAAGTAATAAATCGGGTACAGCGTTGTAAAATCATGCTGAGATATTTGTAAACCAGTATCAACATTTTGATCACGTCCCATGAACATCAACAGACGATGATACGCACGTGCAACACTGTTTCGTTCAAAATTTAACAAAATCTCCTCGGCTGGTTCTTGATGTCCATTTATCCTCAAAGAAACCTCAGTAACGCCGAGTTTGTCAAATGTCATTGCACTTCGTATTTGTGAGTTTGTTCGTGTGACATCTTGAAGTAGAATGAATATATGTCGCGGTGCAGAGACACCTCGCAGTGATGCTATTTGCCATGTGAATAAACCATTAATGTTACTCCGGATAGAATCCGTGATCATTGTTAACCATGAAAGTGTTGATTTACCGCCGCTGTCCATGAAAGAAAGTAACCTTTGTTCTTCGATTAAAGACGGTGTCATTGTTGGCATCCACAATGAAAGTTTTGTCAGTGTAACTTTACCATGAAGTGCCACAGTTGCATCTGGATCAACTCCTTCAGCGTGCCATATTGCATCATCGTTGGTATTTTTTCGTACGAGTACAATTGTGTGCTTGGCTCCAAAAATAACTTTTCTAACACCCCTACAGAATCCAAAGATGTGTGACAGTGGAATCGCACATGAAAATCTTTCATCGTTGCCCAGCATTAATCGACGTAACGCGAATCCCAAGTTGTAATTTTCATTCATTGATACAACTGTGTCCCCAGCTGCATTTAATGTTACATTTCTGTACTCTGGATGATCAGTTGTATCTTTGACAAACATCATTGATGGACCAGCTGATCTTGAGTAATCATCGCTATATCTTGCAAGACCAAGTATTGTTGTGGCAACGTCAACGTCGTTATGACAAATCTCAATCTCTCGTCCATCAATGTTATATGCTGCACTTTTAAATAACACCATAATTCCATTATTAACAAAACCAACTCGATCACCAATTCCGTAATCTGTATTATCTAATTTTAAAAGTCTACCTTCGACTTCAATATATGCCTCAGCAGGTAAGAAATGTCTGCTTGTATCCTGAACTTGTAATTCAATTCTTCCACGCTCGTCAGGTACACGTGCGTCATAAGAATAATGTTGATATTTACGCACAGAATCATCCTTGGGAACCGGTGCGTCCATGTCAAATGCGTGATCAGGCATGCGTTTGAACATATTTATGTTATTGGTTATCGTTTAACACGAAAACCACCTCCTGCTACCAGACTAGCGGTTATATATTTTTTTTTTCACCAACCAATGACGCTAATTTTTTATTTGCGGCTTGATTTATTACTTTACTAACGTTTGCAGGCATCATTTCAGTGCTGGGTAATTTTACTGGTGGGGGTCGGACTATTTGTGGTCTGCGTACTAATCGTAATAATCTATCCTTGATTGCAGAAAATGTTTTACTAGCAACGTCACCAGCAGCGCTAATACCTTTATCACAAATAACGTCTATAGCTTTCATTCCTAGTTGCTTTGCGATTGGTATTGCTTTTGGGACTATCCCCGAAAATAAACCTGAACAACATCGCCGAGTCCATCTCCGTAAAATGTCTTGTATACAGGTAATCTTGAATTTGCCACCCTGACTATAGTTGGTCTACGTTGAGAAGCATGTATGATCATTTTATTATAGTAATTATATCTAACTATTTAATCACTGTGATAATCATCGGTGATTTCATCGATGATGGACTGATACACCTTCATATCCATGATACCGCCTGTAAATAATCGTTGACAAATAGCACCTGCTTCATTAATAATTTCTAGAGAATCATTACCGGCTCGTTTTCCACCAATCAGAATTTCTAATCTGTCCACGTCAGCAAGAATGTTATCCGGACATGGAGTAATAAGACCGCTTCCTTGAGTATCCATACCACTTCCAGTTACACCAGGGTCAGGTGATGGTTGTCTCGGCTGTCGAGATCTCTGCTTTCTTGGTGATATAACTGGCGTTCCAATACCTTTTTTCATTTCATAAACTTTATCAACAAAATCGTCGTATTCTTTTCTATGTTTTTGACTGATTTGTGGAATATCCTTGTACTCACGAAATATCGTAGCAACCCACTCTTCTTTTGAAGTGTTATAAAATTCTGGTTTTAGAAGCTGATGCCGCAGCTGATATCCCCCCCCCCCCATAGCAACCCCAACAGGATCATTCATAACTTCTTTTTGGATTAGACCGATCCTCGACAATATTTTTAACATCTTGAATTTCAGCACGTGTTTTGTCGGCAGACTCCATAGCTTCTTTAATTTGTTCTGGTAATGCTCCGATAACCTGCTGTGTTTCAGTTGTATCTCCAGCGCGGGAAGAAGATATTCAGTAATCTTTATAACTGGTTTAAATAATTCTTTTGTGGTTTCTGCAAATTCCATCTGAGATTCCTGACGTGCTTGTAATTGCTGTTTGACAGAATCACGGACAGGTAGATATTTCTTAATTGCCTCTAATCGCTCTCGAGCTAGTTTAGCTGAGTGAGCTTCACCAATCATTATTGATAAAATAATTATTTAATTACAGCAGCAGAGAGGGTGAGACCACGCGTACGTGACCTAGACATAAACGAGTAGCAACGGGTTGGAAAAATACATGTCAACGAACGAATAACAGCGTGAACTAACCCACAAGATTTCATTAACGCTGTCTCCGCACAACGAAGTGTATTCGGTTAGCTGCTTTGGTTTGACGTTATTGACCTTTGTTTTCAGCCTTTGTAGTAACCTTTATTTTTCATAAATAAGGTCTCTAGAAAAATGGTCTGTTCAGCCTCTCTGCTGCTCAATGCGCACCGATTGTTTGAGGCTATATAATACATACATATATGGACACATGAATACAAACATACAAACAAACATACAAAATGAGATACCTATATACAATTACTTTCACACTATAAAGGTATCTCATGGATACAAATACTTTTGTAAATATTAGATGTTTTTTTTCTTGATATATTTTTGGAATTTTGTTTTGTTACAAAAACGGTATAAGTGTTCATACTAAGAAACATAGCTAAATTCGTTTCACATACATTAATTCTTTCATCTACAATGTTTAGCGGAACTGTTTCGTTTTCCACTAGTTCGACAAAAGGAAACAATAAGTCACAGAACATCTCAAAATGAACTGATTGATAACTGAAACGCTGAATCATAATAATTTTTTTCTGTTGAATAAATTGCTTTTTAAAATGTATATGTAGATTATTCAATGTAATACAATTTAACTCAACCCATTTTTTATGTATATTCCAATGTACAAGTCAATAATAAATCAGCCATTATGATTATGTTGTATTCGTCATTTGCCGGCTGATGCATCAATAATAAAATATGGATACGATAAAACTATAGCTTCTAAAATATATATTTGAAGTTTATTTTTGCTTTGTTTCTAAAGAATAAGTACGGCTAACTGATCTGGAATAAAAATATATAGTTACATGTAATTTATATTTTCTCCTGGTAATGTGCTACAGGATATATAAAAATAACTTATGTTAGTTAGATTCTGGATTTGAAGACACTGTCCTTGCAAAAAAGCGCGAAAGAGGATTTTACTCATTTGAACAGAAATCATCGTACAAAATGTTCCGATGTTTGTTATGCACTATGAAATATGGCGAGAGCTACTAAAACTAGCGTACATTTTAAGGAAAGAGTTCAATAACCAACTGGATTTAAACATATTTCAAAGAATGAGTTCTACCACCCACTTTTATTTTTCTGATGATCTCTCTCTCTCTCTCTCTCTCTCTCTCTCTCTCTCTCTCTCATTACATATATTACGGACATATATAGATAAATATATACAAACAAGCAGACAGAACTATATGCATGCATATTCATAGAAAAAAAGCACTTCATAAATACAAATGTACTTTTTTGTCAGGATATATTTTGTGACTTTGTGTTTTGTTAAACTAAGTGCTTATGTGTTTATACTTTAATATATAGTCAAATTCTTGTTAATTTATCGATTTACAGCCGTTTGCTCAACGGGATTTTTCCTGAACACCCTGGGCAATTGTCAAGCCTGTCCCATAGGAACATACCAACCATCTTCAGGACAGACGTCTTGTATTTCATGCCCGAGTGGTACAATCACACTTCAGACTGGTTCCACTTCCTCCATACAGTGTGTCGGTAAGGAACTTACACTCTATATGACTATACTTAATACGTATTATCAACTTTATTAAATCCCTCATCCACAAAGTTTTGCGACATTCTTGTGATGTTTCGCTACCTCAACAGAAGGAATCACATATTCGTAGAAAATCTCACTGTCAGCCACTTGATGAATCTGAAACGCCATACAGTGACCACTTTTCTGTAGATTCAACTGCAATTTAAAAACTATTTGTTGATTATTATATATGATATTACTCAACTCAAGCCAATATTTTTGCATCTATAAATATAAAACTCAATCATAAATCATATATAAGTCATTATCATTTTATTGTATACTGTCTTTGTCATTTGTCACCAATGCATAAACATTTAAATGACAACCGTGATAAAAATATATTAAAAAATATAGTTCAAGTTTGTTTCCATGACAAGCAGGTAGGAACGGTTTATCTTGAATAAAAGTTGGTATTTATCAATATACAAATCAAATTGGAATCATCCATTATAAATGCTTTGCAATCTGCATCTACAGCATCCAACTCATCAGCACAATAAAGATGAATGTGGTACAATATATAGTAAGTAGTGTCATAAGTTAGAAGTAGTCAGAGTTACTTTGAATCAGAGTATTTAATACATATCTACTGGTAATACGCTAATGGAAATATAAAGATAAAATATACGGAATTATATTCTAGATTAACACGTTTGGATACAAATCATTTTAAATGGTATGTATGAAATAGGAGTTAAAATGTTGCAAATTTCTTAACCTAGCTATATGTAGCTTCGGTTTCTTCCGGACTACGAGTGGTACTTGTCAAGCCTGTCCAATTGGTACCTACCAGCCGAGTACAGAGCAGTCTTCCTGTATTACGTGCCCCAGTGGAACTTCAACCAACCAAGTCGAATCCACATCTCAAGCACAGTGCGTTGGTGAGTAAAATAGATATTGGAAGATTAACACTAGCAGTATGCCAAATCAAAATGTGTTTCTACTCTGCCCTGCATGGTCTCCATGAAATATTGTCTTTTTCTTATCCTCGTCTAGTCATTTGCATTGTGTGTTGGCGATTTCAGAAAAAAATATGTTTCGCCTCATTTGTGAAGAAATGTTGATATTATGACTTATAAATCCTGTACTCTCCTTATATTTTATATCATGAAATTGGAAATATCAGTGCATGATAAAAGTATATGGTAATGCAAGTTTTCTAGAGTGCCTGTCTCTTCACGAGACTTAGATGATCGATATTTTATATATACTAGCGACATAAAGTATTTAGTTGTAGGAATATCAAAGGTTTGACATAAAATACATGGCCAAAAACCTCTCTCTGTCTGTCTCTGTCTCTGTCTGTCTGTCTCTCTTAAACCTTCTTAAGCTTTGTCATCGTAAAGTGTTTCAGTTTCTTATCAGCGACATCATTATTTGGCTTTCTCTTTTTCGAAATAATCTTTGTTTATAAACCATATCTTTGTGACTGGGAGTCGACAAACGAGCCACGGCGTTTCAGCCTTTGCATGTTCATAGTTAAACAATCCTGCTAAATCATGCAGTCCTTTTGAATCTCTCGAGTATGGTAATTCTTTGTTTTGCTTGGTCTATTATCTGGTTTTATACTCTTGTGACATCTTTGTTCAAACGACCACTGTGTTTATTCCACTTTTCTTCCTGAAGGTATTAAAATATTCTTTGTTGGTAAATTTAAATATGCCTTAACAAATTTAGTAGAAAGCATTCTGGCCGTCAGGAATTTCAATTGTGTACAAATGATTTCGATTCGCCATCTAATATGTTCTCCTTTAAATAAATAAATAATCCTTTAAACGACGTATTTGAAATAAAACTGCTTTGCCAGAAGATATAAATGAACGTAAAAACCATTAGAAACGGTTCAAGATGCAGAAGTATGAAGCTTTCACGGAAAGAATATCAGATCCTATATAAGTTGAAAAATATTGCATCTTACAAACCAAGGATTATTGGCCAACAGCTCTTGCATTTGTTAATGTTGCAAATGTCTATATTCATTTTGCAATGTTGATGTGAGTTCCCCTGGTTAAAATTGAATGTTAACACCTAAACTGAAAGATGAGCATGTGAATGTATTAAGTTATAACTTCATTGCGATTTAGATCAACGTATAAATGCACGCCCCTCCCCTCTCTCTCTCTCTCTCTCTCTCTCTCTCTCTCTGTGCACATATATTCATGTGTAAATACATAATCATACAAAGATTGCCACATGGATGCAAATGTCTTTAAGGTGTTTAAGTATATTGTGTTTATTTACGTATTATTTGGTTATACAAAGATATAAATATACCTCATCTACGATCTAGCTAAACGGTCTTTTTTATTCGTTTATAGCCATTTGCTCAGCGGGATTTTTCCTCAACACGCTGGGAAATTGCCAAGCCTGTTCAATAGGAACGTACCAGCCGTCCTCAGGACAGACCTCTTGTATATCATGCCAGAATGGTACAACCACGCTTCAGACTGGTTCCACTTCCTCTTCACAGTGTGTTGGTAAGGCATTGTAGCGTAAATCATGTTATTGTTTACTTATTCAGCTGTATTTAATATTTTATTAAATATTTCAATGGCATATATTGCAGATTGTTTTGAATTTTCATGAAATTGGAAATAACAGTGCATGACAAAATTATATTGTAATGCAAGTTTTTAGAGTGCCTGTCTCTTCACGAGACTTAGATGATCGATATTTTATATATACTAGCGACATAAAGTATTTCGTTGTAGGAATATCAAAGGTTTGACATAAAATACATGGCCAAAAACCTCTCTCTGTCTGTCTCTGTCTCTGTCTGTCTGTCTCTCTTAAACCTTCTTAAGCTTTGTCATCGTAAAGTGTTTCAGTTTCTTATCAGCGTCATCATTATTTGGCTTTCTCTTTTTCGAAATAATCTTTGTTTATAAACCATATCTTTGTGACTGGGAGTCGACAAACGAGCCCGGCGTTTCAGCCTTTGCATGTTCATAGTTAAACAATCCTGCTAAATCATGCAGTCCTTTTGAATCTCTCGAGTATGGTAATTCTTTGTTTTGCTTGGTCTTATATGTGGTTTCATACTCTTGTGACATCTTTGTTCAAACGACCACTGTGTTTATTCCACTTTTCTTCCTGAAGGTATTAAAATATTCTTTGTTGGTAAATTTAAATATGCCTTAACAAATTTAGTAGAAAGCATTCTGGCCGTCAGGAATTTCAATTGTGTACAAATGATTTCGATTCGCCATCTAATATGTTCTCCTTTAAATAAATAAATAATCCTTTAAACGACGTATTTGAAATAAAACTGCTTTGCCAGAAGATATAAATGAACGTAAAAACCATTAGAAACGGTTCAAGATGCAGAAGTATGAAGCTTTCACGGAAAGAATATCAGATCCTATATAAGTTGAAAAATATTGCATCTTACAAACCAAGGATTATTGGCCAACAGCTCTTGCATTTGTTAATGTTGCAAATGTCTATATTCATTTTGCAGTGTTGATGTGAGATCGCCTGGTTAAAAATTGAATGTTAATACTAAACTGAAAGATGAGCATGTGAATGTATTAAGTTATAACTTCATTGTGATTTAGATCAACATATAAATGCACGTCCCTCCTCTCTCTCTCTCTCTCTCTCTCTCTCTCTCTCTCTGCACATATATTCATGTGTAAATACATAATCATACAAAGATTGCCACATGGATGCAAATGTCTTTAAGGTGTTTAAGTATATTGTGTTTATTTACGTATTATTTGGTTATACAAAGATATAAATATACCTCATCTACGATCTAGCTAAACGGTCTTTTTTATTCGTTTATAGCCATTTGCTCAGCGGGATTTTTCCTCAACACGCTGGGAAATTGCCAAGCCTGTTCAATAGGAACGTACCAGCCGTCCTCAGGACAGACCTCTTGTATATCATGCCAGAATGGTACAACCACGCTTCAGACTGGTTCCACTTCCTCTTCACAGTGTGTTGGTAAGGCATTGTAGCGTAAATCATGTTATTGTTTACTTATTCAGCTGTATTTAATATTTTATTAAATATTTCAATGGCATATATTGCAGATTGTTTTGAATTTTCATGAAATTGGAAATATCAGTGCATGACAAAATTATATTGTAATGCAAGTTTTTAGAGTGCCTATCTCTTCACGAGACTTAGATGATCGATATTTCATATATACTAGCGACATAAAGTATTTCGTTGTAGGAATATCAAAGGTTTGACATAAAGTACATGGCCAAAAACCTCTCTCTGTCTGTCTCTGTCTCTGTCTGTCTGTCTCTCTTAAACCTTCTTAAGCTTTGTCATCGTAAAGTGTTTCAGTTTCTTATCAGCGACATCATTATTTGGCTTTCTCTTTTTCGAAATAATCTTTGTTTATAAACCATATCTTTGTGACTGGGAGTCGACAAACGAGCCCGGCGTTTCAGCCTTTGCATGTTCATAGTTAAACAACCCTGCTAAATCATGCAGTCCTTTTGAATCTCTCGAGTATGGTAATTCTTTGTTTTGCTTGGTCTTATATGTGGTTTCATACTCTTGTGACATCTTTGTTCAAACGACCACTGTGTTTATTCCACTTTTCTTCCTGAAGGTATTAAAATATTCTTTGTTGGTAAATTTAAATATGCCTTAACAAATTTAGTAGAAAGCATTCTGGCCGTCAGGAATTTCAATTGTGTACAAATGATTTCGATTCGCCATCTAATATGTTCTCCTTTAAATAAATAAATAATCCTTTAAACGACGTATTTGAAATAAAACTGCTTTGCCAGAAGATATAAATGAACGTAAAAACCATTAGAAACGGTTCAAGATGCAGAAGTATGAAGCTTTCACGGAAAGAATATCAGATCCTATATAAGTTGAAAAATATTGCATCTTACAAACCAAGGATTATTGGCCAACAGCTCTTGCATTTGTTAATGTTGCAAATGTCTATATTCATTTTGCAATGTTGATGTGAGTTCCCCTGGTTAAAATTGAATGTTAACACCTAAACTGAAAGATGAGCATGTGAATGTATTAAGTTATAACTTCATTGCGATTTAGATCAACGTATAAATGCACGCCCCTCCCCTCTCTCTCTCTCTCTCTCTCTCTCTCTCTCTCTGTGCACATATATTCATGTGTAAATACATAATCATACAAAGATAGCCACATGGATGCAAATGTTCTTTAAGGTGTTTAAGTATATTGTGTTTATTTACGTATTATTTGGTTATACAAAGGTATAAATATACCTCATCTACGATCTTGCTAAACGGTTTTGTTTATTCGATTGTAGCCATTTGCTCAGCGGGATTTTTCCTCAACACTCTGGGAAATTGCCAAGCCTGTTCAATAGGAACTTACCAGCCGTCCTCAGGACAGACCTCTTGTATATCATGCCAGAGTGGTACAACCACGCTTCAGACTGGTTCCACTTCCTCTTCACAGTGTGTTGGTAAGGCATTGTAGCGTAAATCATGTTATTGTTTACTTATTCAGCTGTATTTAATATTTTATTACACATTTCACTGGCATGTTTTGCAGATTGTTTTGAATGTTAAGTCTCACAGGGAACTGATTAATGAATTTGAAACGCTCCCTTTGTTATCACTTTTCAGGATTGTTTATTTCTTTACAAAAGTATCTAAGGATTATCATTTTTTTATCAGTGAGGCATAAAAGGTGGCGCATAGTTAAACAATATGATTAAATTAAATCATAATAACAAAGTTTGGGAAATGAAATGCTGCTGAAAGTGTTAAAAAAAATCACCTATTCCTGTCATTAAAAGTGTGCCATTATTAATGCTTACTCTCTATGACTGACGTTACCAAATTCCACACACACATACATTCATATAACCACAGGTATTCTTCACAAGGAAGATTCACTGTTTTGAAAGGTTTACTTGAAGTGGTATAGGGAAAACAATTTAAATAAAATTTCATTATTAAAGGGTATTATGAGAATTACCTTGATTTTTTATATCAATACGTGTATGGGTTCGATTTATCTAGCTTGGATAACAGGCAAAATTCTTCTAAATTTGATGAATTTTTAGGGAGACAGGAGTGGAGGAAGGGGGAGCACGATTAATCCTGACAAACTTGACGTAGTGGATAACGAGTGTTATTGACAAAACACGTGATTGAAAAGAATTTTTTTTTATTTACAAACCTGCAACGAATATATTTCATCACCTATAGAATTTGAAGAAACGTTGAATGAAATTATGGAACAAACACGGATGCATTGCCTAATTGATTTTGCATTTGACAATTAGGAAGATATTAAACTCGCGTTTCGCTATGTATAGTTGAATGCATTTGCTCAAAAACAGAATGTCGACAGGCCAATTGAAAGGTGTAATCAGTCAGAATCTAGATTTGTGAAAATCTAGCGCCTCCCCAATACAATCATGCACACATTCACGCAGTTACCGTCAATGTCATCCATACCTTCTTGTGTAATAGTGTAGAAGTAATACACTAATTTTACACCACGTGGTTGACTTTAATAAACAACGTAGCTGACCTGAGTACACAAAGCAATGATCAATAGCAAGCCTAGTATCGGACTATAGTGAACAAGGTAGTACACTGATGAAAAATTTAGTGCATTGTAGTGAACAACGAAGTGTAAATACAATTAAAACATATTGCACAATTTTCTGTTAAAAATGAATTCATCGCAAGTCAGTCATAGGAATTTTCGCCGTGTATGGACATTAGGACCAACTAATATTAAATACAGTTTACATGTAACATATCATTCTACATTAGAAGAATAATGATGATGATGATGATGATGATAATGATGACAAGAATGATGGTGATAATCCCATTGATCAGTTCAAATGGGCGTACTAAACAACGATCTTCTTTATACTGAATCATAGATGAAATCTAGAAGTAGAGGAGTTAAGGGGTATCAGTGGAGCTGTAGCAGTAGCTGCAGTAGAGGTAGCAGTAGCAGCTGTTGCGCTTTTATTGCTACTGTATCGGTAAATGCAGTTCTGTATCATGTTTCCTGTAATCTGAGCACTTGCCGGGACCGTGCATAGATGATTTTGTCTTACTTTTGTACACTGCGCGAGTGATTTTTCACATTTTCCTTTTGTGTCCATTCCTTTTCTTCAGATCCTCCGTTAAGCTCATATAAATCTACCAATAATAAGAAAATCCATGTTCATATGTTCCAATATTGTATTATTTTTATTTTGTATTTTGCTATTCTTCAGTTCGATATGAATATCATATCATTCAATACACGATCATTATTTAAAGGGTGGAAAAATAGATTGATCGGATGGTAAATTGATTTATGAATTGATTTTATTGGTCTAAAGAAGAACTAAATATATTCAGCATTTGTATTAAAATGTAAAGGTGTTTTCATCTTGAGTTTTGTAATATTTAACACTTTGGCGAATCATGGTTTAAACGAGCTAAAGTTGCTAAAAAAGTAAACCTTGATTAAGAATGTCGCGAGTTAAGCTTTGCTACCGTAAATTCTATTCAAAAGATGATTTAGGTGGATATTAGGGGTAAACTGAGTTTGTAACAGCAAATAATATCATCATGTCAGTTGGGTACAGTATTAATCCTATATTTTACTTATTTTTATTACAAATTATAGATGATGAGTATGATGATGATGACGAAAATATTTATCTCACAGATAGCAACACAAATCATACATCAAGGGTTCCATGATGTAAACCCAGTCGATCGCGAAAAAAATCTCCAACTTGCATCTTCTGTATTAAATATATGTTGAATCCAGTAATCTGTTAAATATTTGTCTCAATTACCTATCGCGTAATTATTGGTTATAACATGGCAAAAAGATTACTAGTATAACATTGATCGCTCGCCGTCGCAAAACCCCACTATTTGTCTAACGTACTACTGTGCCGTTGTAAGTAGCATCATCACCCCCTCAAAACTGGTTTCTAGTATTGATTACCGGAAACCCGTTGTATGCATTGTTTATCGTCTTATTGTAACAGCTAATGCTAAAGTTTAGTCAAAGCTAATTTTAAACTATTTCTTTAGTATTCTTTCCCGAGCCGTAGTAAAGATAGCCAAAATCAATGTCTCTTTTGCGTGTGTTTTACCATTTAATATATAAACAAATCCTGAATTATCACCCAGCTGTTTAAGAGGATACACACTAATAGATGAACTTATGGACGGATGGATCGATGGCAGATATTATTGTTAACTATGTGGGCGATGTTGTTGGCGATGAGGATTGGACAGAAGATTGTGTTCACCGCTGTGTACCCCATATATATATATATATATATATATATATATATATATATATATATATATATATATATGCGTGTGTGTGTGTGTGTGTGCGTGCGTGTGTGTGTGTGTTTGACTTCCTGGACAGCATCTGATCAAACAGAAAAACAGAAATCCTTAATACCTTTCATCATAGAGGTAGAGATATGCCGTGAACATTCTCCTTTAAAATTTCCCGTTGTGGGTGTGATTCAATAGCCCACACACCCACATTATTTGCACTTGTCTCCTCAAGAAATCATCATAGGTCATATTTGTTTCCATCTGATTTGCACACATATGTACCGTCGTGTTTGCAGATAATGTAATATGCAAACATGCAGATCCGATTCTGGTTGCAGATGTAATGCAGGTGATCGCATCCTGTCATAAATATTTTTTAAAAAAATTCGTTATCCTATTAAATATTTCTTTAATGCTCGGATTACAATTAACAATTATTGAAATAATTATTATGTACATTAGCGATCTAAAAGTTTCCGCCACTGTGTATTCATTCAGTCATGAATTCAAGCACTCCGAACTCATTCATGTTGAGAACATTTGCATTCATGCAAAATCTCAACAAATATCTGCCAAGATCATTTCAATGTTCATCAAAGTTTAGTACGATTTACCTTTTTACCAGTGAGCACTACATTGTTCACCATAATGACAACCTTATTAACAGTTCGGTATTATCTTGTTCACTTTTGTGCAATACAATGT